>CM076847.1:171195287-171214656 GCA_039519185.1 Astragalus membranaceus | reverse complement strand
CTGGGCGCCAAACCTGTGTCTGTCATGTTGCCTGGGCGCCAAGGGCGCCACACCCTGTGTTGCTGTCTCGCATGTTGTTTTCTGGCGCAGGGGCGCCAAGTGTGGCTGCCCTGTGTTGTTGTCTTGTATGCTGTTCTGGCGCATGGGCGCCATGGTGGTGGCTGCCCAACTGCCGTTGCCTACGTTTTCTGGAGCATGGGCGCCATGGGCGCCAAGATGGTGGCTGCCCAATTGTGGTTTTCGATGATGTTTTGGCGCATGGGCGCCATGGGCGCCAAGATGGTGGCTGCCCAATTGATGTTCCTATGATGTTTTGGCGCATGGGCGCCAAGGGCGCCAATGTGGTGGCTGCCCGGTTGATGTTTTCCATGTTGTTGTGCGCAAGGGCGCCAAGTGTGGCTGCCCAAAGTTGCTATTGTTGTTGTTTTCCGGCGCATGGGCGCCAAGGTGTGGCTGCCCCATATGGCTGTTGTTGCTGTTCCTGGCGCACTGGGCGCCAAGGGCGCCAAGATTGGCTGCCCGGTTGCTGTGTTGCGCGTATGAGTCTGGCGCAGGGGCGCCATGGGCGCCTAAATTAGGCTGCCTGTTGCTGTGTCTGGCGCAGGGGCGCCATGGGCGCCAGAATCTGGCTGCCTTGTGCTGTGCTGTGTTGCTGGGCGCCATGGGCGCCAGTTTGGCTGCCCGTTGTGCTGCTGGGCGCCATGGGCACCAGTTTTGGCTGCCAATTGTGTTGTTGGGCGCTGTGGGCGCCAAGGGCGCCAAATGTGGCTGCCCAAATGTGAAGTCTATGTTTGTTGCTTAAAATGATGTTGAAAGTGTGATCCTTTGCGATGTTGCCAAAATACTGTGATGATGCCAAAAATGTTAAAAATTTCTAAGTTGTAATTGTTGACGACGATGTTATGCGACGATGAAGTTGCCTCTATTTGTTGGCAGGTGAAGTGTTACAGGCCTATGGCCACTGTTGTTTTCCGATGTTGTTGTGTGCCGGGTAATTGTTGTCATTGTTGTGCATTTACATAGTGTCTCATGCATAGCATATTTTTACGACGGAGCTATGCTCAAACACGAGGACGACGTTGCGATGATGATACCCCTATTTACGGGTTTGGATTATGGTACCACGTGCATTATAGGGCGGTGGCCCTGAGTTGAGTCGCATTCCGCATTTACGTGCATATTTATGTGATTGAAATGATGATGATTGACGTTAAACGATGATTGATGCTGAAATGATGATGATTGATGTTAGATGATGAAATAATGCTGTAATGACGTTGACTGATGTTTAAATGATGAATTGCTGCTGTAACCTAATATATATACTGTTTTTGATGTATCCAATTATATGGTGTGATATCTCACCCCTTCTGTTTGAATGTTACCCCAAATGTTGGTAACGTGCAGGTGAGTTCGAATGAAGGCCATAGTTCTTCCTTAGATCGGTGTCGTCGCTCTGATACGTAGCACTCGGGGGATGAACGCTGTTTTGTTTTATTTATTTATGACTTGTATTGGTTGGATTTTAGTATTGTGAAGCCGTGCATAATTTGCAACGATTTTAACGATTGATTTTGTGAGTTTTCCGCTGCGTGATCTAATTGTTATTTGACGTTGACGTTTTAAAAAGTGCTATGTATTACGAATTGTTTTTGAGAAATGTGACATCCGTTTTGTCGTTAAAACTCTGATTTTTACGTTAATAAACTACCGGGTAGAAATGGGTGTTACACCTTGCACCTCCAAAGTGTCCTCCACAAGGAGAGGAGTGGCAATGCTTCATATGTTGGCCATTTCTGATTCGGCTACACACCTTCTGAGAAGTTGATCAGGACACTTCTTATATAAGAAAGGCTCATCCCAGAAATATTTCCTTGCCAAATGAAAGAACATTTTTCTCTGCTGTGATGTGAATTCTTCTGGCACCACGTTGCTAACCAGGTAATTTACCAAGTCAGCATACCAGGGGGCCTCAGCAGCAGAATTGGTAGCATCTGCAGCTGCTGATATGGCCAGCAACTGTTCATCTGGGAATTGTTGTTTGATTTCAAATTCAAAAGATGGAGATTCAGCATCCGGAATCCTTGATAGATGGTCAGCAACCTGATTTTCAACTCCCTTTTTATCTCTGATTTCAAGATCAAATTCTTGTAGGAGTAGCACCCATCGAATTAACCTTGGTTTGGCATCTTTCTTTGCAATGAGGTATTTGAAAGCAGAGTGATCAGTGTACACTACCACCTTAGCTCCTACGAGATAGGATCTGAATTTGTCAAAAGCAAACACTACCGCTAACAGCTCTTTTTCAGTAGTTGTATAATTCAATTGAGCATCTACAAGAGTTTTGCTAGCGTAGTGTATGAAATGGAACACTTTGCCATGCCTTTGACCCAATACAGCTCCTATAGCATAGTCGCTAGCATCACATCAGTTCAAAGGGCTTACTCCAATCTGGTGCTACAATAACTGGTGTTGTCACCAGTGCTTCCTTGAGTTTGTTGAATGCTATCAGGCATTTGTCATCAAAATCAAAAACAGTGTCATGCTGCAGCAGCTTACACAACGGCTTAGAAATCTTTGAAAAATCTTTGATGAACCTTCTATAAAACCCAGCATGTCCCAAAAAGGTTCTGATTCCTTTAACTGATGTGGGGGTGGCAATTTTTCGATCACTTCAACTTTTGCTTTGTCTACTTCTATGTCTTTCTTTGATATCTTGTGTCCCAAGACAATTCCTTCTTGTACCATGAAATGACACTTCTCCCAATTGAGGACCAAATTTGTTTCTTCAGATCTTCTCAAGATATCTTCAAGATTTAGCAAGCATGCTTGAAAGTTCTCTCTAAAAACAGAAAAGTCATCCATAAACACTTCCATAGATTTTTCAATGAAATCAGAGAAGATGGCCATCATACACCTCTGAAAAGTAGCTGGAGTGTTGCATAACCCAAAGGGCATCCTTCTGAAGGCAAAGGTGCCATAAGGGCAGGTGAAGGTGGTCTTCTCTTGGTCCTCTGGGGCAATACCAATCTGGTTGTAACCTGAGTAGCCGTCAAGGAAACAGTAAAATTCCTTCCCTGCAAGTCTGTCAAGCATTTGATCAATGAACGGGAGAGGAAAATGATCCTTCTTGGTGGCTTTGTTGAGCTTCCTATAGTCCATACAAATTCTCCATCCAGTGACTATTCTGGTGGGTATTAGCTCATTCTTTTCATTCTGAACTACAATGACTAGGAATGTCAACGGGGGGGCGGGCACGGGTATCTCACTACCTGGACCCGCCCCGTTTATTATAAATAGGCCCCGGACCCGTCCCGGACCCGCGCGGGTACCCGTTTAACGGGTTTTAAACGGATATTTTTTTAAAGGGTACCCGCGGGTATTTGTAAATTAATAAATAAAAAACTTTTAAAAATAAAATTTGAAATACCATAGAAAATTAGTTTTTTTAACACTATTTTTTTGATTCATTTATATAAAAAAATTACGCATTTTGATATACATTTATCGTATCAACTATTTATTAATATATAATTGTTAATGAATTGAGATAAAAAAAACTAAAATTATGATAATAGAAACTTGAAAAATAACAACTAAACATTATCCAAAATATTAGGATAAAAGATACAACAAAATGTGAATAAACATCCACTTAAACAACAACAACAATAGATGATAAAAAAAAGGAAGAAACAACAAAATTTTCAACGGGTACGGGTACCCGCGGTCCGGGTACCCCGCTACCCGGACCCGCCCCGTTTATTGACGGGTAGCCAAAATACCTGTTTATTTGGCCCGGGTACCCGTTTAACTACCCGCCCCGGACCCGTGACGGGTTTTACCCGCGGGTCCGGGTTTTTTTGACACCCCTAACAATGACTCCTCCTCTTTTAGGAACACACTGAACAGGGCTCACCCAAGTGCTGTCAGCAACGGGATAAATTATTCCAGCATCCAGCCATTTAATTATCTCTTTTCTGACCACTTCCTTCATTATTGGGTTCAGCCTCCTTTGTGCTTCAATACTATTTTTGGAGTTCTCTTCCAAACAGATTCTGTGCATGCATAAAGTAGAACTTAACCCTTTAATGTCAGACATCTGCCAGCCAATGGCCTTCTTGTGCTTTTTCAGGGTACCAAGTAATTCCTCCTCTTGGGTGGCACTCAAACCAGCAGCAATAATCCCAGGGAGGGTATCTTTGCTCCCCAGATAAGCATACTTCAAGTGTGGAGGAAGCTGTTTCAACTCAAGTTTAGGCGGTTTCTCAATGGAAGGTATGTTATCTTTGAAGCTTTCAGAAGTTAGCTCCAAAGATTCGTACCTTTTTGCCCATCTTTGAACCTCTGGTTTATCCATACTGAGTTTTGATAGCCCCTCTGTCTTCAATTCTTTCAATTTCAAGCGCCCAAGCTCTTATTTCAGCACATCATGTTGCAGCAACAACTGTTTCTGAACTAAACTGTCAATAGCAGAGACAAAGTTGCACTCTACATACTGGGCTGTCTTCTGGGTACTTCATAGCATTCAGCACATTGAATGTGACCTCTTGGTCATTAACTCTCATAGTCAGCTCCCCTTTGTGAACATCAATCAAGGTCCTACCTGTAGCCAAAAATGGTCTTCCAAGGATAATTGGCACATCCTTGTCAGCCTCAAAATCAAGTATTATAAAATCCACAGGAAATACAAATTTATCAACTTTAATTAAAACATCTTCAATTTTACCTTCAGGATACACAGTTGATTTATCAGCCAATGAAAGGGTTACTATGGTAGGTCTTGCTTCGCCAATTCCTAACTTTTGAAAAATAGATTTGGGCATCAAATTGATGCTGGCACCCAAATCGCACAAGGCTCTACCACAGTAATTGCCTCCAATGAGCAAGGAATTGTAAAGCTACCTGGATCTTTCAGTTTCTGGGGAACCTTACTCTGCAACAACATGCTGGTTTCTTGGGTCATGGCTACAGTTTCAAACTCGCCAAGTCTATTTCTTTTAGTTAAAACATTTTTCATGAATTTGGTGTAGTTTGGCATTTGTTGCAGAGCTTCCACCAATGGAATGTTGATGTGGAGTTGCTTGAGGATCTCCATGAACTTCCCGAATTGTTTATCCTGATTGGCTTTCTTTAATCTTTGAGGAAAAGGTGGAGGTGGCCTCTCAGGAATCAACTTCTGGGGTATAATCACTGCTGGAGTGGCAACATCTGCTGTAGCATCAGACTTCACCACAACAGGCTCTGCACCAGTGCTGGTAGCATCTGGAACAGCACCTGTATTAGTGACTATAGGTAAGGCAGCAGTTTCCTTACCACTTCTTAATGTAATGGCCTTAATTTGCTCATTACAAGGTGGATTTGCTGGCTCAGTAGTGCTCGGCAAAGTACCACTTTGGCCTAGCTGTAATTGTAGTTGCAATTTGACCAATTTGATTTTCTAAATTCTTGATGGCAGCTCCTTGGCTCTGGTACTGGGCTTTAGTTTCATTCATGAATGCTTTGAGTGCCTTAGCCAAAGAGTTGTCAGCATTAGGCTTGAGAGTAGGTTGTGCAGGAAATCCTGGCGGTGTAGCAGGTTTAGCTTGAATGGGTGTTGCATTTGTGTCTCCCTTGTCTTTCCATGAGAAATTTGGATGGCTCCTCCACCCTGGATTGTATGTGCTGGAATAGGGGTTATTGTTCTTGTTGAAGTTCCCAATATAATTGACGGAGACAGGGTTCCCTGGGCACTCTTCGAACAAATGTCCCCCATTGCAGTACACACAATTTGGTTCATCATATTTCTCTACAGCTGCTGTTTCTGCAGATGCGGAAGCAGCAGCAATAGTGGCAGCAGGTTGAGTGGGGGCAGTACATAGACTCTTCAGCATGTTGGTGAGGGAAGCTAGTTGTGCAGACAAAGCAGTCATTTCAGACACTTCATGAATTCCAGCAACCTTCTTGGCAGCACTGACTCTGGCAGTGGGCCATTGATAACTGTTGGCAGCAATTGTTTCCACCAGTTCATAGGCTTCATTATAGGAATGATTCAGAATAGCACATCCTGCAGAAGCATCTAACAACAGCCTAGATTGAGGAACTAGACCATTGTAAAATGTCTCCAGTTGGATAGCAAAATGAATAATGCCATGATGTGGACACTTTCTGAGCACTTCCTTGAATATCTCCCAGGCTTCATATAAAGATTCATCCTCTTGTTGCCTGAAAGATGTGATATCATTCCTCATTCTTGCATTCTTGACAGGAGGGAAATACTTAACTTGAAATTTCTCAGCCATTTTGTTCCAACTATCCACCGAGTTGGGTTCCAAAGAATTCAACCACACCTTGGCTCTATCCTTTAAAGAATAAGGAAATAGCCTTAGTCTGAATGCATCCTCAGTCACCCCTGGCATCTTAAATTGCTGTAGACTTCAAGGTATTGTCTCAAATGCAAGTGAGGGTCTTCAGTGGGCCCTCCAGCGAATTGTCCGAAAGTTTGCAGCATTTGAAACATCATTGGCTTGAATTCGAAATGGGCAGCATTAATAGCAGGTGTCACAATGCCAGTATCCATGGTGGTGGGGTCAAATACAGCATAATCCCTCATGGGCCTCTCCTTATCATTAGCCATCTCAATGTTTGTTGGTGTCTGAACAATAATTGCATGCCCTTCAGGATCTACCTGGATCACAGGTATCACTTGAGGAATTGGTTCTGCTATTTGGGTTGCTCTTAGTGCTTCAAGTCTCTCTCTAGCCTCTCTTCTCACCCTCCTTGTTGTTCTTTCAATCTCAAGATCAAGAGGATGTTCTGGATCGTGAGTTCTGCGCATACAACTCTCTTAAGACTGAAATTCACAACACAAAGGTGAGAAAACAAAACTCACTAAAACAAATACCACTAAGACTTAGAAATTAAATCAATTAATCCCCGGCAACGGCGCCAAAAACTTATTGTGCAAAAACGTGTGCAAGTATACACAGTCAAACAAGTAATAAAGTGATAAGAAAGATCCTCCCACGGGGATTAATGTTTAATTACTAACTCTATTTGATAGCACTTGAATTACTGAGTAAAACGTAAAAGTAAAAGCATGGTAAAAATTCATTGTTGTGCAAAGATTAAGGTAATTGGATGAGGACAGGAAAACTGTAAAATAAAGCGGTAGAATTAGAGAGATGAGTATATCCAACACAAGGATCTGTAATTAATCACTATTAATGCAATGCTGTGATTGATGCTATGACAGCACTCAGTGTGCAGAATGAATATGGATATTCCTATCTCTGTGAAACGAAATGTTGTCAAGGTTTCCTTATTCCTAAGCTCCCATGAGGTTCATTCCGTAGGTTGAAAAGCATGTTTCAGTTCACACCATAGCCCTAGCTTCATATTCCTATTCTTCGTTAGGAAAGGGTAATATTCCTATTACTCTTCAAACTATGTTAATTTGCGAATTCAGCACTTAAATTTCCTTCCAAAAATAAAAGCACGTTATCCAAATTAAAGTGATCAAGTTTAAAATGGATGTATGGCATTTACTCACGCAAATCAATGAAGTGTCAAGCACTAATCACATTATATATTAATAGATCCTAATTACATCACCATAGTCTTAACTATAAGGAGATTTAGCTCATATCGAGCTTAGACATGACAAAATAGCACCTAATAGTCACAGCACTGAAAACAGAGTGTACAAAAAAATGCAAAATTATACAAACAAAATGAAGCTTAAGACAAGCTTCAGATGCTGTAGATCTGCTCGAGAGCTTCTGTGCTGCGAGAATGAAGATAGGTGCTGCTGATTCTGAGTTTCCAACTTCAACAATGGAGTTTCAGCACTGAAAATGTGGAGAGATGGTTGGGGAAGACGAAGTACAGTGATGGAAACAATGGAACAGTACTCTCTCTGACCTAGGGAATTGTGGAGGCTGCTGCTGTGTACAATCGGTCATACCCTTTCTAGGTTAAAGTGCCTTTTTATAGGATATTCTCTCACTTGAAGTACCAATTGGGCCAATGCAAATCGGGTACAATGCTGCCAACCCAAAAATCAAGGACTGTTTGTCTTTTAGTGGCCCATTAATGCGCTGTCATTCCAATGCACATGCTCACAAGAGACAAAACACCCTTTTCTTGCTTACCATGAGATGCCTTTAATTTTGTTTCTATCACCAGCTGTTTGCCACGCTGCTACCATAGCACTCACCACAGCACTAGTTCACTAAAGATCCTGCACGCTAGCACACAAGTTAAATCCCACAAAATGGCACTTGCGTGCCCAAACTTAATTTTCACAACTAAATATACTCGTGGCTATTTCTGTATAATTTCCGCATTTATTCACCTAAATTACTCTTGGATCAAGATAATTCTCATTTGATTGGGCATAAATAACTCACATTTTTGTGAGTTATCAGAAACGTAAGGTGAAGTCAGGTAAATTGAAGAAGGCAGTTCGTGAATTGGCTGAGGTCTCTGTTGAGACTATCAATGGTATTCAACTGTGTCCCAATTCCTCTCAGCCAAGGGCGAATTTGTAACATCCCCAACTTTAGCTAAGTTGTTTATTGGAAATCAACAAGAGGTTGTGTTTGATTAATTAGCTAATTTGAGTAATTTAGCTTAATTAATTAATGATGAAGTGATTGTCATGGATAGGATAGATTGATTGAATATTTAGTTTTTAAATGATATGAAGTATGTGTATTATTAAATGAGTGTTGAATTAAAATTAGTTATAAGTGAGTAAGTTTTGACAAGGATTAGTCTTAAGTGGGAGTCAAAGACCAAGGGTATTTTAGTCTTTTCCCTTTTCTTTTTTCCCTCCAGCTGAAAACACCTATTACTTCCCTCATTTTCGCACAACCCTTGAAGGGCTGAACCAGAAACCATAAAAAGAAAGAAGAGCTTGGGGGAGAGGAAGATGAAGGATCCTCTTCAAACCTTTGATACATGATGCCACTCTTTGCACTATTCTTCTTCATTTCTTCTCCTCTTTCCATTGATACCACTGTTATTCAAAGATTCAGTTCAAATCCTCTCTTTCCATCATCTATCCATTTCGAGTTTGAGAGAGAAAGAAGGAACTTTTAGCTTCATTCACATATTGTTGTTCATCTTGAGCTTGGAGAAGGGTTTTAAAGTCATCAACCAGCCACATTTCGAATCATTAGAGCAAGATTAGAGAGTTTCAATCACTACATTGTCATTGGTAAGCCTTTGGGTGGAGTCTAGAAGCTGGGAAAGTCGAGTTGACGGAGGTTCAAAGCCTTGGAAATAAGTTTCTTCAAGTCACAGAAATTCTGCAACAAAATAGTTTTAGCACCCTTTGGCATTTTCATCGTATCTCACTGTGCAGAACTCCGATGAAAGTGATTTTTGTTCCTCTGGAAACGAGACTCAAAATTCTTCAAACTGAGCACAAGAACCATCGGGTTTGATTCAGAAATGAGAGAGATATCGTGTTCACAATATTTGGGAAAGAATCAAGTGCTGTTCTGGACCAGTCACCTTGTTTCGGTGATATCTCCCAAATTACTGGTTTCATGCATGTGAATCTTTCTCCATCAGAGAGTAGACAAAATTATCTTCACAATGGGCACTGATTTTAAGGATTTTGGTCACGTATTGACCTAGCTATGCTCATTGCAAATTGGCGGTTTGTTGCTGGAAGTAGCAGGAGCGGGTTCGGAAGATTCGTGGGATCACCGTTCGTCCGAGTTCGCGAAACTTCGGCGTTGGGTGCAATTTTCATCGCCAAAAGGTGAGTTCTATAACTCACTAGGGAATCATGATAATGAATGTTTATGTGTTCTGAATTTTGTCTCGCGTTTTATGGGAAACCGTGTCAAATCTGCTTTGCGAAAATGCGTTAGAACATATGTTAGGCGATTGTGAAATTTGATTAGATGAGCATTATGATTGATGATGATAATTGATATTTGATTGAATTGATGATTGTACTGGACTGGATTGGTTGTGTTGAATGTCTATTTTTATGTCTCGAAGATTATAGAATGTCTCGGTATCGGATTGAAAGCGAAACGGAACAAAACGGAGTTTTCGAAAAGCCATTTCAGTACTTCTGCCAACTGTCGCGTCGCGACCTGTGGCCGTCGCCGCGCGACCATGTGTTATTTTGCAACGAAAATCTTTCGGTTACTTTTCGCATCGCGACGGGCCCTGTCCGCGTCGCGACGCAGTGTAATTTTCAGCAAACCCTACCGATTTTGTTTTCGTAATATCTTTTGATCCGGTGGTCCGATTTAAGTGTTTTTAGGTGCTAGAAAGCTTGTTAAAAGGCCTACCTAATAATGTAATAAAAATTGAGTGGAATTGATGTTATTTTAATTCTCTAAGTCATGTTAATGTCATAAGGTTATTTATGATCAAGTTAAGTTCATTGTATGAAGTTGATTGTCATGCCATGGTTATGCTGAGTGTGATTGAGATGATTGTGTTATGTTGATGTTGAGTATGGTTGATGTATTATAGTCGGACTGAATGAGTAATAATTATAAGTTAAGTTAACAACTTTAGTAAGCCGTGTGAGATCACCTAATGTTAGTAATCAGATCAAGTTAGTAAGTAGATCATGTTAATGATAAGATTATGTTAGTAATGAGATCATGTTAAGTTAAGCTCAGTGTTAAGTTAAGTTCATTATTATGCTCAGTTCATTGTTATGTTCAGATCAGTTCAGTTCAGGTATATTAAAATATATACACCAGTTCAGTTAGGGTGACGACCCTATTTCAGTTTAGTGTGCTAGGGGAGGGGCAGTCATGAGCCCTATGAACCTAGGCCCCATCAGGGACCCAGCCGATTAGTGGGGACGGGTTCACCGGGAGCTTATTATGCCAAGTGACCGGTGACACGCTAAGACTTTAGTTCAGTTTAAGTGTTGCCTCTCGTAACCGGCTTAAGGGTTATGAGGACAACGTTAGTTAGTTCAGCCACATAGTCAACTTTGAGGACTATGAGTTATGAGTTTAGAATAATGAATCAAGCATAATTGAACCGAGAGAATTAGTAAGGGGTCGCGATAGAACTCACTGAGACAAGTTGTCTCATCCAATCCATTGTTGTTGTTTTTCAGTTAAGCAGGGGAAGTTGAAAACTGTGAGGCACGGCTATGGAGATACTTGAGGAGCTGCCGACGTTTTTGTTTGTTTTGTCATATTGTGTATCTCTGTATTTCAGTTTCCTTGTATCTTAAGACTATTCGATTGTACGACTTATGTCTTTCAAGTTGTAAATCGCTTCCGCAGACTTTCGGTTTTTGAGTATTGAACACTAGTTGACGGTGCAAGGACCGATTTTATATATATCATGTTCAGTTATGTAAGCGCGTTCGATGAGTGATTTATCTAAGTTTAGTATGTGTTCAATATTATAAAAAGGAAAGTCACTCTGATGTAGGCCAGTCGTGCGCTTCGGTAATTTCTACAAGATAGAAATTATCGGGGTGTTACAGAATTCTTCGTCTTTATTTTCGGCGGGAACTGTGTTATGCGATGGGTCGATTTCTACCAATGGCATTGCTCATTGTAACAACAAATTTTGGGCTCTACAAGGTAAAGTCGTTGTTAGGAGGGTTTGGGAAGCTGCAAAAGGTTTGGGTGTGGAAGGAAAGCAACCGGATGACAGATACATTGATTTGATTAAGGAAGGTGGATTAAGAGACGAGGCAGCTAGTGGTAGGTGGGTGAACAACACTGGTGTACCATGAATCTTCTATCTCTAAACATTCGCGGGTGGGGTGACAGCGGTAAGCGTCGTCGGTTAGCATCTCTTATTCGTTCAGATAATTTTAATTTTATTTGTCTTCAAGAAACCAAGATGGAGGTGATTTTGGAGAGGGAGGTTAGTTTATTGTGGGGAAATCAGCCTTTTAATTGGTTTGTTCAGCCTTCTCGAGGTTTATCGGTTGGTATTTTATGCTCTTGGATTGATGGTTCTTGGTCTGTTATTTCAAATTTGTCTGGTGACGGATTTGTTGGAATTACCGTCGTTGCTCAGAATGTTATGATCCATATTGTTAATATTTACGCATCTTGTGCTATTAGTGGTAAAAGAAGATTGTGGGCTGATTTGCCGGGCGTTAAGCAAAATGTGAGTGCAGGTGAATGGTGCATTGTTGGGGACTTTAATGCGGTCACTTGCGTATCCGAAAGGAAGGGGCGGAGTGGAGATAGCTCTGCGGTCCAAATTGATGATTTTAATAACTTCATTTCTGATATGGAGCTTATTGACGTTCCGGTTTCCGGTAAGAAGTATTCTTGGTTTAGTCCAGACGGTTTTTGATGTGATCCTATTTTCATAGATCACGAAAGTACAAGGATCTATCCATGAGTTTGAATCAAACATTACAAAAATCAAAGAAAGAAAGAAATGTAACATCCCCAAAATAATTAATCGAGTTATTTGGAAGTAAACCCAATTGAATTAATTTGGTACTTAATTGGTAAAATTATTGAGTGCTAAAATTAATTATTGGCTGTCACAGGGTCGTTGACCGAATAATACGGACCAAGGAAGTTTTGGAATCGAAATAAGGAATTTGGGTCAATATGGTAATTGGACCACGCCACCACTTATTTATTAATAAAATAAATATGTGTGTGTGTGTGTGTTAATTAAAAGAAAGGAAAGAAGAGGAGGATACGAACAGAAGAAAAGAAAACAGAGAAAGAAAAGAAGAGAAGGAAAGGAGAAAGAAGAAGAGGAAAGAAGAAGAAAAGGAAGAAGAAGAGGAAACCCCATCACCTCAAATTTCAGCACAATCACCATCTCCCTCTCCTCTACAAAACCCATATCTTAGGTAAGCCTCTCCTCCATTTTTCCCCCTTCTATTTGACTTCGAAAATTGAAGGTTTGTGGGGAGAATTTGTTGAAATCAAGGATTAATAGGTTGTGTTGGTGATTGGGTTATGCTTAGGATCGAAGCTAGGAGCGGATTGAACGCGATTGGAAGCTCGGAACGAAGTTAGGAGCGGTTCGTTGTTGTTTGGGTTCGATTCCGGTGATTTCGACGTTTCGGCAAATTCGGTTCGATATCGGCTCTCGCTTCAAGGGTGAGTTTTACTCACGCTTAGGATGTTTTTGTGTCTCGTTAGTTTTTACGTTAATTGGTTTCGAGAAATTTTGGAACGAAAACCGTTATTTGAAAATATGTCGTGTTTTAATACAATTCGTTTTGATTAAGTTTTTGATTGGATTGATTGATTTTGTGGTTTGAATTGGACTCATTTTACTGGTTGTCAAATCTGTTTTTGATCGGAACAAAGATCGGAATTGAGCGGAATAGCGGATTTCGCGAAAATCGCAAAATCTGTCTTAACAGACCCCTGTTCTGCCTGTTCGCGCCTCACCTGCGCTCCAGGCGCGACTTCAGCGCAGAATGACAGAACATTCTGCCAGTTCGCGCTGAACTTGCGCTCCAGGCGCGACTTCAGCGCAGCTTGGCAGAATTTCAACAGTTTTTCACTGTTTTTGTTTTCGCGATATCTTTTGATCCGGGAACCCGATTGAGGTGTTCTAAGATGCGTTGGAAAGCTTATTCAGAGGCCTAACTGAATATTCTAGTTTTAAGGCAAAATGAACTGTTTTTGATATTGAAAATTGTGTCAAAAAGTGGTCAACTAGAGTGCGAGTGTGAACTTCGAATTTATAAAATTGTGGATTAAAGTGTGTCATGGATTGTCTGATTTGATGGACCGTGGGTTCATAGTACTGTAGATATATATGTTTATATGTATATCGAGTTGGGTGACGACCCATGTTTTGACATACTAGGCGGGGCAGTCATGCTCCCCCAACCTAGGCTCCGTGCCAATAGGAGAATGTACTATTGGTAAGGGGGTTCACCGGGATTAGCACTGGATTTGCAGTCGGTGTTATGTCATGAGTTTGTTGTACGCACACCGGGGTTAGCACTGTATTGCAGTCGGTGTCGTACTGTGCGATACACCGGGATTAGCACTGATTTGCAGTCGGTGCCGCACTTTGTTTGTTCACGTTCACCGGGATTAGCACTGGATTTGCAGTCGGTGTCGTGTTGGTTTTAAAAAGGATTATTAATTGAACCGAGAGAGTTAGTAGGGGTCTCGGTAGAACTCACTGAGATTGTATCTCACTGTTTAAATGTTGTTGCTTTACAGATAAACAGGGACAGAAGAAACCTCAGAGGCACGAGTAGGTGGCCCCGAGTGATGGATGATGACTTAGTTTTACGTTTAAGTTTATTTCCCTTCTGTTGTCTGTGTATCACAATACTATGGCATTAGTATTATGTTATCTTTCATTCCGCTTTCTTGTATGACTCTGACTACCATAGTTGCTGACAGGTTATGGTCTTGTTTGTATATAAGACTATTTTGTTTTATTCAGCGAAAAATTTATAATGGTATTCAGTGTCTGAACAGGAAATAATATCTCTGATGTATGTTTAATGTGCACTTGGGTGTTTTTAACAAATAAAAATACCAGGGTGTTACAGTTGGTATCAGAGCGGTTCGACCTAGTCGGACTTAGCTAATAGGGTCTTTGCTTTTTCCAGTTGTGATTTTCTTAGTATGCTATTAGACATTGAGCTTGATCAACTTAATACTTTGTGCATATTTCGCAGAATCATGGCCAGAAGAGGTAGAGGCGTTCCTCCTCCTGTTGATCCAAATTTTGAGTGGATGCAGAATGTAATTGAGAACCAGCAGAAAATGATGCAAGACATGATGCTTATGCATCAGCAGCAACAAATCCTACAGCAAAATGCTCAGCAGCATCAAGCCCCAGAGCCACAAGTGAACCCAAGGAGAATTTTCACAGAGTTCCTGAAAATGAAACCCTCCGAGTTTAGAGGTGGGCCGGATGTCATGAGAGCACAACATTGGCTGGATGACATTGAAAAGATCTTTGTAACAATGCAAGTGACCGATGAAGACAAGTTGAGGTTGGCATCCCATATGTTGAAGGGAGAGGCCAATAACTGGTGGACAAATGCTAGGGCCATGATGGAGACAATGGGAACTCCCCCGACTTGGGACAATTTCCGAACATCATTTTTAGAACAATTCTTCCCCACGGCTATGAGGTTGGATAAGGAAAATGAGTTTTTGACTTTTACACAAGGAGGCTTGACCGTGGGCCAATACACGGCTAAATTTGAAGAGTTGTATCAATTCTTCGGTTTAGCTGGATATGCCCCAAGTGACCAATGGAAAACTGACAGGTACAAATATGGGTTGAGAGAAGATATTGCTCAAAGTCTTAGTTCTTTTCCGAGAACCAACTATGCAGCCATGGTACAACAAGCTTATATCGCCGAAAGTGATTTGTCAAGGTTGTATGCAAGCAGAAAGGCATTCCATCAGAGCAAGAGGAACACTGGATCATCTAGTTCTCAGATGGGTCCCAGGCATGACTCGGGGAAAGGAGGTAAGTACAAAGGGAAGCAGGTGCAATCGTCTGACTCTGCACAATTCAGGAATTGTAGACTTTGTGGAAGACATCACCGCGGAGAGTGTCCGCCAAGGTCCGATCGGTGCTATGTTTGCAATGAAGAGGGGCACTATGCAAATAAGTGCCCAACAAAGAAGAATCCGCAAAGAGCACCAAATGCTCCTGGTCAGGGGCGAATCAACACATTAGATGCTCGAACCATCACTCCTTCTGATAATCTTCTGAGGGGTACGGGATCTCTTTTTAATAATTCAGTCAATATTTTATATGATTCTGGTGCAACTCACTGTTTTATCTCGCAAGCATGTGTGGATCGGTTGGGATTAGCATTGTCTGAGCTATCCGAACCGATAACTATTTTAACTGCTGCCAAGGGTCGTGTCCAGACCCAATCATTATGTGAAAATTGCCTACTTGTCATAGGCGACAGACAGTTTGTTGTAAAATTTATTTGCTTGCCTATGAGAAGCATGGATATTGTTCTGGGTATGAATTGGATGGCTGAAAATCATGTAACAATCAACTGTGCCGATCGAACTATTAGCTTCGCCTCCGAATCCGTAGGATTGACACAGGCAGATTCTGAAGCGATGATCTCTTACACCGAAGCAAGCCAGTCATTATTCCAAGGTGCGGAAGCTATTCTTATTATGTTATCTGCATCTACTGAAACGGGTTTAGATTTGTCATCTGTGCAAGTGGTAAATGAATTTCTAGATGTCTTTCCAGAAGAAGTTTCATCCTTACCTCCTGACCGAGAGGTAGAATTCTCAATAGAATTGATTCCTGGTACAGGATCAATCTCTATTGCTCCTTATAGAATGTCTCCTTTAGAGTTGAAGGAACTGAAGTCTCAACTTGAGGAATTGATATCGAAAAGGTTTATCCGACCGAGTGCTTCTCCATGGGGTGCTCCGGTGTTGCTAGTCAAAAAGAAGGATGGTAGCATGAGGTTGTGCATAGATTATCGACAATTGAATAAAGTGACGATCAAGAATAAATATCCCTTGCCAAGGATAGACGATTTGCTCGACCAACTTAGAGGTGCTGTGGTATTTTCAAAAATTGATCTGAGGTCGGGCTATCATCAAATAAAGGTACGAGCCTTAGATATTCCGAAGACAGCTTTCCGTACGAGGTATGGACATTACGAGTTCGTAGTGATGCCCTTCGGTTTGACTAATGCTCCAGCAGTATTCATGGATTACATGAACCGAGTATTTCACACGTACCTTGATCAGTTTGTGGTAGTTTTTATTGATGATATCTTGGTGTACTCTAAGACCATTGAGGACCATGTTCAACATCTCCGCATCGTTCTGAACGTACTCCGAGAAAAGAAATTGTATGCCAAGCCGTCGAAGTGTGACTTCTGGATGCCGGAAGTGAAGTTTTTGGGACACGTGATTTCCCAATCGGGAGTTGCTGTGGATCCCAGTAAAGTAGAAGCGGTGTTGAACTGGGAACGACCAACATCTGTTACAGAAATAAGAAGTTTCTTGGGTCTAGCCGGTTACTACAGGAGGTTTATCCAAGGTTTTTCACAATTGGTTCTTCCACTTACTCGGTTGACTCGCAAGGCCCAACCGTTTATATGGGATGCCGATTGTGAGGAATGTTTTCAAGAATTGAAGGTTAGATTGACTTCTGCTCCAATCCTAATTCTTCCAGATCCGTCTTTGGAATTTCAAATTTACAGCGATGCTTCTGGGAAGGGTTTGGGGTGTGTTCTCATGCAGAACCAACAAGTTGTAGCTTATGCCTCCAGACAGTTGAAGACTCATGAAGAAAATTATCCGACTCATGATTTGGAGTTGGCAGCTATTGTGTACGCACTGAAGATTTGGAGACATTACCTGTATGGGTCTCGTTTCGAAGTCTTTAGTGATCATAAAAGCTTGAAATATCTGTTTGACCAGAAGGAGTTGAATAACAGGCAGAGAAGATGGGTGGAGCTTCTGAAGGATTATGATTTCGAACTGAAGTATCATCCGGGAAAAGCTAATGTTGTAGCCGATGCACTAAGTAGGAAATCCATTCATATAGCAGGATTAATGATGCATGAAATGGAATTGTTGGAGTCTTTCCGGGACTTAAATGTGGATTCAAAGCCAAAAAGGAACCGGTTGGTGTTGAGCCACATGAGGATCTCTAGTTCCATAAGGGATTCTATTCGCTTAGCACAGGAAGTTGATATGAAACTACAATCACAGAAAGTGATGCCAGACTTTACCGAAGATAGTGATGGAGTTATTTGTTTCAACGGTAGGATCTGTGTGCCTGATAATGAAGATATTAAAAAGCAAGTGCTTGAAGAAGCACACCGAAGTTTATTTTCTGTACATCCTGGATCCACCAAGATGTATAGAGATTTAAAACAAATGTATTGGTGGCCAGGAATGAAGCTAGAAATTGCTGAATTCGTATCACAATGCTTAACTTGTCAAAAAGTTAAGATAGAACATCAGAAGCCTGCTGGTCTGCTACGGTCACTAGACGTGCCAGTGTGGAAATGGGAAGACATTTCTATGGATTTTGTAATGGCATTGCCAAGGTCTCAAGCCGGTAACGACTCCATTTGGGTAGTTGTGGATCGGTTAACCAAATCAGCTCATTTTATTCCAGTTCGTTCTAGCAGTAAAGTATCCAAGTTAGCTGAGGTGTATTTGAAGAACATAGTAAGGTTACATGGGGTTCCTACCAGTATAGTGTCGGATCGAGATCCGAAATTCACTTCTCGATTTTGGAAAGCTCTGAATGAAGCATTGGGAACTAAAGTACTTCTTAGTACCGCTTATCACCCGCAGACAGACGGTCAGACCGAGAGAACTATCCAGACCTTAGAGGATATGCTTAGGGCTTCGGTGCTTGATAACGGGAAGAAATGGGAGGATCATCTTCCATTGGTGGAATTTTCATATAACAACAGTTATCATTCCAGTATCGGAATGGCACCTTATGAAGCCTTGTATGGTAGGAAATGCAGGACTCCATTGTGTTGGTGGGAAGTAGGTGAGAACCGATTGTTAGGACCCGAGGTGATCCAAGACACTACTGAAAAGATCCGCCAGATCAGGGAAAGAATGAAAGCCGCTCAAAGTAGGCAAAAGAGCTATGCTGATAAAAGAAGAAGGCCGTTGGAATTTGAGTCGGGCGATCATGTGTTTTTGAGATTATCACCAACAATTGGCACAGGTAGGGCATTACGGGTGAAGAAACTCAGTCCTCGGTATATTGGACCTTTCCAGATAATCGAGCGAATAGGGCCTCTTGCATACCGTATTGCTTTGCCTCCACCATTGTCAAATCTGCATGATGTATTCCATGTGTCTCAGTTGCGGAAGTACATTCCCGATCCAAGCCAACCGTTAGATTTTGAAACGATTGACCTTCGACCGGACTTGTCCTTCCAACCTAATCCGAATTACATCATGGAACGTGGCGAGAGGACGCTACGGACAAAGTCAATTCCCATTGTCAAGGTGGTTTGGGATGGTTTTTCTGCCGAGGAAGCTACTTGGGAGTTGGAGGACGATATGCGGACTCGGTATCCGTATTTGTTCTCTTGAGGTATGTTGTGTCTAATTTTGAGGACAAAATTCTTTCAAGTTGGGGAGAATGTAACATCCCCAAAATAATTAATCGAGATTATTTGGAAGTAAACCCAATTGAATTAATTTGGTACTTAATTGGTAAAATTATTGAGTGCTAAAATTAATTATTGGCTGTCACAGGGTCGTTGACCGAATAATACGGACCAAGGAAGTTTTGGAATCGAAATAAGGAATTTGGGTCAATATGGTAATTGGACCACGCCACCACTTATTTATTAATAAAATAAATATGTGTGTGTGTGTGTGTTAATTAAAAGAAAGGAAAGAAGGGGAGGATACGAACAGAAGAAAAGAAAACAGAGAAA
>CM076847.1:171079887-171187287 GCA_039519185.1 Astragalus membranaceus | reverse complement strand
TAGGGTTTAATATAGGCTATGCCCAGAAAATTGATCAAAAAGCTATATGCAGGACAAGATGCTAACCCTTTGTTCTAGTAAGCTACAGAAAGGTAAATCTATGTATATGAATATGCTACACTCAAAATTTAAAGTATAAGCTACGCTTTCTATATCCCAGGATTACAAAAACCCTTTTGTATTAATACACATGGTGAAACTTTGCATTCTTTGAATCTGAAAACATTGTTTTTAATCTATCTGCTTTGAAGTTGCATAAAAAACTTTAAAAAACAGTGTCAATTGTTGGGGTTGGCAATGTTTTTTAATTTACAGGTCTTTTAAAGTCGAGGCATCATTTGCTTTGTTTATGTATGTCAATCCTACACAAAACTGATGCTATTTGCTCTGCAAATTGGACTGGTCCCTATTCCAAATCAGATTCAAAGAATGTAAAGTTTCACCATGGCCCTAACCCACTACAAAACTTAAATTGTGGGCTGGAGCTAAAATAAACCCACTCAATAGGGGACTTAAAATTTGTGGGGTTTAATAGGGGGGCAAGAAGGCTGGGCTTGAGGGCTTGAACTGTTTTGACCAATGTTATCGGGATCGCAAGTTAACTCGCTAACTCGTAGGATCGTACGAGTCATGGAGGGGTCTTCGTGCGCAGTGTCGAACAGGATCGGAGGTGGCAGAATCGGAGGCGGCGCGGTGGGATCGGTCGCGTTCGCACGGTGGGATCGGTCGCCGTTTCGTTTTCTGCAAATCTATCGCGCAAAGAAGACAACCCGTTTCCGGGTCGGGTTGCTTGTAAAAAGCCCAATTCTAATTTTTACAGCAAAGCCCAATTAAAAACCTAATTATTTTAATTTATAAAAACCTAATATTTTTTACTAACCCACGCACGCACGAAACAAGAGTAACGCAAGCAAGGAACGCACGCACGAAAACAAACCTAATATTTTAATTTTAATTGAAATTAAAATACAAATAACACAACGCACACACGTCGCACTTCCCACGTTTGGTTTCTATTTCTTCTTGCGCAACGCTTGGTTCATCATCATCTTTCATCTTTGTTGCCTGCGTTTGTTCTTTCTTCCTCATAGAGTCACAAAAACTAACCTTTGTCATCATCATCATCATTCACCTTTCTTGCGACAACTAATATTTATCTTCTATTCATCTATTCTGTTCTTTTTTTAATGACTTCCGGCAGTGACCCACGTTCCCACTTTGTTTGAATTTTAATTTTTTGAGTTACTGATGAACTTATGTTTATGATAATGAACTTGTTGCATTTTTGGTTGTGATTAGTTTAATTTTTATGCATATGGGCATATATTTTTGTATATAAGTGTAATTTTTCTCTATTAGTAGGATCTTACGATCCATGCTACGATCCTCGAGTTACGATCTTTCAACAGCCCAACGATCCTACTCTGACTCTCGATTTTAATAACATTGGTTTTGACAGCTCTAAATATAAATCAAAGTGAAAAAATTCCATCACCTTTGCCAGTAAAAGAATGACACAATTGAAGGCCAATATACACACAAGTTGATCGAAAAATTCAAGACTACACTTGCCTACAATTATAAAGCTAAGACATTGATTCAATTCATTTGACAGCATACATTAGTTACTGAGCTCAAATACTGAAGAAAAAGTCCGGTCAGCTTACCAGATTCTGGTAGCCGTTCTTCACCATCACCGTAGTATCCCAGCTCATTGTGATCATCGGAAGATTCTGTATCAAGATCTTCTTCAGGTTCAAGTTGTGTTTTGCTTGTTAACTTGTTTAGTGCTTTTTGACATATAGTCCGATTCTTCTTTCCATCTTTTGTCTTGAAATTCTTTGAGTTGACATTCAATAGAGAGTCTCTATACTTTTTATTTGGACAGATTACAGTCTCTATACATAAGAAGCAAACAAGAAGGACATAAGAATACAGAACAAAACCAATTTATGAAAAATCACAGAAGCGAATGAAATCCAAACTCCTCCACAGATAATGTTACAGAATGGAAAGTCAATTTCTACAAAATCTCTTGTCTAATTCATTACTTACTTTTGGGATGAAGATCCAAGCCTCCTTCATCTTTGATCAAATTGGTTTCCGTTATTATCGCTCGCTCGCTATTTAGAAATCTGTAAAACAAATAACAAAATCGTATTGATTAATTAATTAATAATTCGATAAGTTCCTAATCCTAACCTAACAAAATCTGTAAAGCAGGAAGTTACGCTAGGGTTTCAAATAGAAGCAGTTGTCGAATGAATTGAAATAATTACATTTGACGATGAAACAAATAGCAACATGGAACAGGTAATCCGCAAAAGAAAAAGAAGAAAACGCTCAAGAGAAGAAAATCAAACAAAGACAGAGGTACTGTACCGGTGGCGAGATGATGAGAATGAAGAATGCAGCAGAATAGCGCTTCGTTCTCTTTTCGCTTTACTTTTTCGTTCTCGTTCAACTCGATTGTCTGTCATTTATCTGTTACGATTACGATGCTTCATTTGTGGGCCAATATTGGGTTGGGCAGGCCAAATGTGGCACATTAATCTTTGGGCTTTTACTTTCCCCACACCCCCTCCTACTCTTTCACACCCCCTAACTTCTAAAAACCCTAAAATACCCTCAATTTAAAAAAAAAATACACACACACTCACACCCCTCACTCCTCTCATTTTCCCTTTCACTCTCCCTCACACCCCTCATTCGAACCCTAACTCTCCTCTCCCTCTCACTCAACTTCTCACAACTCACTCAATCTCACCCAATCTCCCACTCAATCTTCTCCACAAACACCCTCAAGACCACCTGGGTTTTGTTCGCGTCCTCTCACTCTCTCTAATCGTTCCATTTTCATTCAGGTAACCCTCTCTCCCTTCTGTACATTTGGGTTTTTTTTTTCTGTGCATCTGCTGTGTTCCCATGACCTCATGCGAACACGTGAAAACGAAGGTGTTCGAATGAGGTCATGCGAACACCGTTCGAATGAGGCCATGCGAACACCTGTTCGAATGGGGTTGTTCGAACAGGTGCGAACGATTCTGTTCGAACAGGTGCGAATGATGTTGTTCGAACAGGTGTGACAGTATTGTTTCTGTTATTTTGCTGGTTATGTTGCTTAATTGGTTTAATGGTTGTTGTTTCAGATATGGTGAGGCATCGTGGCGGTAGTTCGCAACAGCCGGAGCGTAGGCCACCCCCGACGGCTTCCGAACGCAAACAGAGGCAAGATGGAGCTGAACCTTCCCGGAGGGGTAGGCGTAGGGACAGATTAGACGTCCCTCTTCCCCCATTGGAGGTTGATGATATTGGCCGGGATGTTGAGCATGATGCTCAATTTCCGGCATATGAGCTGGCCGGCCCTTCTGGTCATGCACATGAGGAGGTTGGTGCTCAACATGAGGAGGATGTTGAGCCTCAGGAGCCTGTTGCTGCTCCTAGGGCTACATTCCCATTCCCTGGTGGACCTGTTGATGGTTCTGTCTTGCCCACATACGGGTCTCATATTTTGACTGAGTTTTATGCTGGCCGGGTAAGTTATTGTTATATAATAGAGTTTCTTTGTCAATTTTGTTTCTTATTTTGTTGAACATATTGGCTTATTGTGCCTGTGTCATTTGTCAATGCAGGTTCGGCCGGACATAACTACGATTCCACATGGACCGGTTAACCTTGTGGTCCATGCTAGGATCAGGGAGACTCTTATCCTATCGGGGTTGTTCCCTCTCATAGGACTTGGTTTTCCCCTCACTCACAAGGGGCTGCTGAACGCATTCATAGAGCGTTGGCAGCCGGATACATCATCATTGCACCTTCCTGTGGGTGAGATGTCTATCACCCTTAATGATGTATCCCAGCTGCTACACATCCCCATCACGGGCCAGTTCTATGACATGCCTGACTGGACTTCGTGGCAGGGAGAGCAGAGCTCCTGGATATGGTGGATGAGATGGATGGGACCATCAATGATAATGTCCCAGAGCCAACCAGGAGCGTCTTTCAGCGCATCAAGAGGTTGCTCAACCCCTTCCGTAGGTTGAGGAGGAGGATCGTCAATGTGTATCAGAGGAGGGGGCGCAACACCCAGTAGGATGATGTCTTAGGGGGGATATTTGTTTGGAACTTTTGTATAATTTAACTACTTTTTATATTATTAAGTATTTTTCTGATGTCATCTACTTAATTTGGCGCAAATTTGTTGCCTTTTTATTACAAACCATAACCATACATGAAATACGAAAGACATGAAATACGAAAGACATAAAACCAACATAAGCAAACAACTAACTAAGAAACTAGTGTTTCGGTAGTCCCTGTTCCAGAAGATAAATGATCTCTTCTGGAGTGCGTATTGTGTCCACGTACAACTCTAAGACTTGTCGCCCCATCGGAAGTGTAGCATGATATTCCATCATGGTCCCAACGTCGTCATCGTTGCGGATCTCCATAACTGAAAAATAGCCAGTCCCGTAATCAAGACGGTTGTACTTTCGGTAACGTATACGCTCCACGTCTTTACGCCACGCTCCCTCTGGACGAATCTTCCTCTCAGCCTTTTCCTTCAGTTGGGCGAAGGTGATGTCCTTACTCATCCTGCAGAATACATGGTTAGGACAACGAAACACAACACCATGTTCGTCGGTGGTGACAGTCCCTTGGTGATGAAGGGCCGTTAGGAATTTGGTGGATGAGTACTGGGTTGGGCACAATTGCCATTCCATTTCAGCTTGGTTGTAGCTGTCAAGAGGGAGAGTAGGTTTTGGTGAAGAAGCAGATTAGGGTTTGGTGAAGAAGGTCTGAGGATGTGAACCCCCTTTTATAATAGGCATGGTGAAATGTCAGCCGTTGATTTCATTTTTAGATCACAAATCTGAGCCGTTTAAATTCTATCCGTTCAGACACATTTTCCAAAGGGATTGACAT
Organism: Astragalus membranaceus; assembly: GCA_039519185.1. NCBI lineage: Eukaryota > Viridiplantae > Streptophyta > Magnoliopsida > Fabales > Fabaceae > Astragalus > Astragalus membranaceus. The sequence continues at coordinate 171,182,361 of CM076847.1, read as the reverse complement.
CCACTCCTTCATCTGACACACATTTGACTGATTGTAAGCCGTTGATCAAAACTGTCGGTGGAATCTGAGACGTCTAATATCTGTCGCTCTACAACACTGGTTCGAACAGCCTCATGCGAATATGTTCGCATGACCACATTCGAACCTGTTCGCATGACCCCATTCGAACAGGTGAAAAACACCCAAGAGGGTGTGTCCCCATATTTAACACACGCGAATGGCCGCGTGCGAACCTGTTCGAAGGCCCGTGTTCGAACAGGTGAAAATTCGTGAAAAAAAAGAGGTTTGGCCTGGCCTTTTGGTCATTTCACACCCTTATGGGGTGTGTTTCGAGTAGGAGGGGGTGTGGGAAAAGCAAACGCCAATCTTTGTTTTCAGCCCAATGTGGCCCATTAATCTTTGTTTTCAGCCCAAATGGAGAGGGTGTCGAGCCTTGCTTCACTGTGAGCCACTATGGTTCATGATTGTGTTTTTGTAGAATTAGATGGGTGCGTGCGCTCTGTTGGTTGTTGTTTCATATCATTATCATAGGGCTAGGTCCCTCTCACCCTTCTCTGTGTGCGTGCGTTTTAATCTTTCTTCTCTTGTACTTGTGTTTTGTAGTTGAGTTTAGTTTAGACTTTAGGGTTATCTTTTTGTTATGTTTAATCTTTCTTCTCTTGTACTTGTGTTTTTTTTTGTCAAACATGCAATATTTCATTGATATCGGGCAGAGGCCACCAAAATATTACATAAAGAGTGAGCAACTAGCTTGCAGAGAAGCATCAACAGGTTCAACAAGGACAACAACTTAAACACAACCAATAGTCATCTTTTAATTTGTTTGCAAAGGTGTCATGAAATCGAGATTGTCATTTTTGCTCTGTCATTGTCCAAGGTGTCATGGAGTGGAGATTAAAAGGAACTAAATAATTGAAGATTGTGTTTTGTGAATATATCTGGAAAAGCAAATGACATCGTCTATAGAATTTGGGAGCCACACAACACCGGTAAATGATGAATTGTCTGCAGCTCACACAAAAGCAATAATTGCTATTTATTTCTTATGTATTCTACATTATTTAGAATCGGCATTTTGATATGAAAATTGGAAAGTAAATTATTCTTCTTTTTCATCTGTTTATACGTAGAGGGAACGCGTAGCACTTATTTTTAAGGCTTAAATATGTTTTAGGCCCCTGCAAATATAGCGTGATTTGGTTTAAGCCCCTGCAAAAAAACTTTTTTGTTAAAAGCCCTTGCAAAATGACATATTTTGTTATAAGCCCTTCTATGACTAAAATGTTAGCCTATAACATGGAATGCTATGATTGCTGGATATGTTGAGAATGGCTTATAACAAAATATTTCATTTTGCAAGGGCTTTTAACAAAAAAAAAATTGCAGGGGCTTAAACTAAAACACCCTAAATTTGCAGGGGCCTAAAACATATTTAAGCCTATTTTTAAAATAAAATGTCGAGCGATGCTTCTCTGTGAAGGGGTGGGAGGATAGCATTTTTATACCCCCACAGGAGGATTTTCATCCAACAATTTGGCATAGACTTGGACTTCTTTGGCTAGTTCTTCATTTGTGCTTGCTATCGGGCATGTTTCTAAACCATCGTGTGAAGATGATGCTAAAGAGCAGTCTTCCACGCAATGGTCAACAATATCTATTCTGCAACAAGAATCCTTAATGGAAGGACTCTTCATAAGGTTAGCAAACTCAAATTCAATTTTCTCTTCACCCACATTAAACGCCAACTTACCATGTTTGACATCTATTATGGCTCTTGCAGTGGCAAGGAAAGGTCTTCCCAACAAAATTGGAACTTGGGAGTCTTCCTCTATCTCCATTACAACAAAATCGGTTGGTATAAAAATTTGTCCTATCTTAATAGGCACATCCTCTAAAATTCCGATCGAGTATTTGATGGAGCGGTCAGCCAACTGTAAGGTCATTTTTGTGGGTTTCAGCTCTCCTAGGTCCAGTCTTTTAAAAAGAGATAATGGCATTAGGCTCACACTGGCTCCTAGATCACACATAGCTTTGCTTATGGTTTCACTTCCTATCACACATGGTATGGAAAAACTCCCAGGGTCTTTTAGCTTAGGTGACAGTTTATTTTGAATTATGGCACTACATTCTTCAGTCAGTTCCACTGTCTCATTGTCATCTATCTTCCTCTTTTTAGACAAAATTTCTTTTAAATTTTTTGCATAAGATGACATTTGAGATAGTGCGTCTGTGAAGGGGATGTTTATGTAGAGCTGACTTAAAAGATGAACAAATTTTTTAAACTGCTCATCCAGCTTTGTTTTTGCAAACCTTTGGGGGAAGGGAATGGTGGGCTTGTATGGTGGTGGTGGTACATGTTGTGGTTCTTTTTCTTTCTTTTTCTCTACTCTCTCTTCTTGAGGATATTAAGTAATTGTCTTGTTTCCTCCTCATTCAAGTTTGCATTGACAATAACGGGAAAAGTCAAGTTCAAGCCAAGAAATTCATACCTGAGAGACTTGGCTTGAACCACAACATGTACCACCACCACCACCATACAAGCCCACCATTCAAGACTTGGGTGTTGAAGAATTAGTTGAGGAAAAACCTGATCATTTTTCAAAAGAAGTTCCAAAGGTAGAACTAAAGCCTCTCCCATCATCTCTCAGGTGGTGGTACATGTTGTGGGAAGAAAAATTTGGGTTTCCAGTATTTTGTTGTGGTTCTTTTTCTTTTTCTTTCTTTCTTTTTCTTTGAGGAAAATTTGGGTTTCCAGCATTTTGTTGTGAGCGGTGATAGAATCCACTTTTGATGTTAACTTTATAGGAGTATCATTCAAAAACGAGTTTTGGTTCTTGAATTCTTCATTTAAATCATCATTGTCTCTGACTAATATTATTTAGATCATTTGTCTTATTTGTTATATCCCTTTTAATTACATTCATTGAATATTAGTCGTATCAAGTAGCGCGATCGACCCGTGCAGATGCACAAGTATGTTACTAGTAATAAGAGGAAATGAAGACCAGATTGTGAGATGTTGGAACTCTTCAGTTTCCAGTGTATATGTATACACAAAACACAGTGCTCGCAATTAGGAGAGGGACGTCAAACATAAATTAGTGAAGGATAAAAACCCAATTCCCAACTTACTATAATAGGGGTGTCAAAGCTACCAACAAGCTGACTTTACATGATAGACACTCAATAGGAATTGAAAGGCTCATCACACACATTCTCAATAACCAATAGAGGTGCATATCACGAAATAAAACTTCAGAGATCATGGAATAGGATGTTGAAATGGAAGGCTCTATATTAGAAAGTAAGAAACATGTTTGAAACCAAGAGTAGCGAACATTCAAAACTCCAAAAGGCCAAAATAGCATAAGAGTTATATCAAAATTAGAAAAACTAAACTAGGAAAATGTTGGGGCCCAAATAACAAAAAACTAGCTGGAACCCAAAATGCACAACCTTTTGGTAAAAGGTTTTCAAAGGAAAGAAATTCAGATTTCAGAAAGTGGGCACGACTAACAGTTGGAACCCAAAATGCACAAGCTAAAATTTGATAAAACATCACAAATATTAATATTTATCTAGCAGGAATCTCATAAGAGTATCAAAGGTAGTCATAATAGGAGTACAAGCACCATTTTGTGTATCCACATAAAGTCAACTACTTACTACTTTAATAAGCTTGTTCAAAACAGCTTAATCAAAAGCATAACTGAATGATAGCATTCAGGTTGGGTACTTTCAAAGGGTAGACTTCACTTGGGCATCGATTTCATCGTCCGAAACCATTTCATCGTCTCCAAAATCACCTTGGAAAAGGGCTAATAGATATTGTATTCTGCATTCTCTGCTTACCGGCTAAACCAAAAAAAAAAGAAAACAGAAGATAGAGCATATGTTAGACAAATGGAACGAGCAGTAAAAAGCATATCTAATAACATAACTAGGTTACATCATGTTGATTCTAGTCGAAAGTTAAGAATTTACATGATGTTGACAAAATTAAATAGTGTATTATATATAATAATAATGGTTGTGCCTGACTAAAAGATAAAAGGGCATTTGCAGAACCCAATACCTTCTTCTTTACCTCCTCCTCCTCTACCTCCTCTTCCTTTTCGAATTCTTCAGAATCTGCAAAGATAAAAGGAGTTTTATCAACATAGTATAGGAATAAGAAAAGTGAGAAACAGAGATATCAAAATATAAATCACCAAGAGAGAGAGAGTAGGAATATTCATATACGTTTCAACTTACAAACTTCCGTTACCTGTGCCAATAAAAGAATGCTACAAATAATTTATTTCCCCCAAAGAAGTACTTGAATGGCAATATACACACAAGTTGATCATAAAATTCAAGACTACATTTGCTTACAATTATAAAGCTAAGACATTGATTCAATTCATTTGACAGCATACATTAGTTAGATCAGATACTGAAGAAAAAGTCATGTCGGCTTACCAGATTCTGGTAGTCGATCTGGATAAGTGTCGTCCAGCTGATCCCCAATACACTCATTATGATCATCCAAAGATTCTGTATCAAGATCTTCTTCAGGTAAAATAGTCTTTATCGTAGATGGCGCTTCAGGTTCAACAAGTGGTGTTTTGTTTGTTAACTTGTTTAGTGTTTTTTGACATATAGTCCCATTCTTTCCATCTTCTGTCTGGAAATTATTGGACTTGACATTCCACACAGTCTCTATATATAAGAAGCAAACAAAAAGGACATAAGAATACAGAACAAAAAGGACATAAGGATATAAAACCAATAACTTATATGGAAAATATTATAGCACTTGGCAGAAAACAATGGATAGAATCTTCAAGAACCATGTCAATCACTCTATTTATTGCTTACTTAATCTAACAAGGGAAGAATAAAAAGGGTTTAACATATGTTATGCCCAGAAAAGTGATCAAAAAGCTATATGCAGGACAAGATGCTAACCCTTTGCTCTAGTATGCTACAGAAAGGTAAATCTAGGTGTATGAATATGCTACACTTTCTATATCCCAGGAATACAGAAACCCTCTTGTATTAATACACATGGTGAAACTTTGCATTCTTTGAATCTGAAAACGATGTTTTTTAATCTATCTACTTTGAAGTTGCATAAAAAACTTAAAAAAAACAGGTCCAATTGTTGGGGCTGGCAATGTTTTTTGATTTACAGGTCTATCAACGTTGAGGCATCATTTGCTTTGTTTATGTATGTCAATCCTGCACAAAACCGATGCTATTTGCTTTGCAAATTGGACAGGTCCCTATTCCAAATCAGAAAAACTATGTTATTTCTTTTTTGCTTATGGATAGCCAAATCCAAATTGGTACAAGAAACTATATCAGAAGACAACATCAGATTGGATATCCAACTCAACTACAAACTGAACAACTCAAAACAGCTCCCACCCAGCTTGTAAACTTGACAAACATATTGGAAACAGATACATTGATACCAGTAAACTTTTTACTCAAATACACCTCATAAATCTGTAAATGTGTGACTCAGTAATCTATTTGCAGCACAAACATGCAATATACCAGTAATCTGTCATTGGTTGATAATGCAATTACAATGTAAGTTACAACCCACAAAATCAGAATCCTCCCTCTAAATAGACAAAAACCAAGAAATGGTAAAATTAACTATCAAATAACTGCAAACTACAAATTAGTGGTAAGATTGAAGGCGGCAAAAAAATCGAATACTGAAGAAAAACATTTGCTTACAATTTATAAAGCTAAAACATTGATTCAATTCATCTGACAGCATACAATTAGTTAGATCAAATACTGAAGAAAAAGTCAGGCCAGCTTACCAGATTTTGGTAGCCTTTCTTCATCATCACCGTAGTATCCCAGCTCATTATGATCATTCGAAGATTCTGTATCAAGATCTACTTCAGGTAAATAGGGTTAATCACTCTATTTATATCTTACTGAATCTAACAAGGGAGGAGTAAATAGGGTTTAATATAGGCTATGCCCAGAAAATTGATCAAAAAGCTATATGCAGGACAAGATGCTAACCCTTTGTTCTAGTAAGCTACAGAAAGGTAAATCTATGTATATGAATATGCTACACTCAAAATTTAAAGTATAAGCTACGCTTTCTATATCCCAGGATTACAAAAACCCTTTTGTATTAATACACATGGTGAAACTTTGCATTCTTTGAATCTGAAAACATTGTTTTTAATCTATCTGCTTTGAAGATGCATAAAAAACTTTAAAAAACAGTGTCAATTGTTGGGGTTGGCAATGTTTTTTAATTTACAGGTCTTTTAAAGTCGAGGCATCATTTGCTTTGTTTATGTATGTCAATCCTACATAAAACTGATGCTTGCTCTGCAAATTGGACTGGTCCCTATTCCAAATCAGATTCAAAGAATGTAAAGTTTCACCATGGCCCTAACCCACTACAAAACTTAAATTGTGGGCTGGAGCTAAAATAAACCCACTCAATAGGGGACTTAAAATTTGTGGGGTTTAATAGGGGGGCAAGAAGGCTGGGCTTGAGGGCTTGAACTGTTTTGACTTTTGACAGCTCTAAATATAAATCAAAGTGAAAAAATTCCATCACCTTTGCCAGTAAAAGAATGACACAATTGAAGGCCAATATACACACAAGTTGATCGAAAAATTCAAGACTACACTTGCCTACAATTATAAAGCTAAGACATTGATTCAATTCATTTGACAGCATACATTAGTTACTGAGCTCAAATACTGAAGAAAAAGTCAGGTCAGCTTACCAGATTCTGGTAGCCGTTCTTCACCATCACCGTAGTATCCCGGCTCATTGTGATCATCGGAAGATTCTGTATCAAGATCTTCTTCAGGTTCAAGTTGTGTTTTGCTTGTTAACTTGTTTAGTGCTTTTTGACATATAGTCCGATTCTTCTTTCCATCTTTTGTCTTGAAATTCTTTGAGTTGACATTCAATAGAGAGTCTCTATATTTTTTATTTGGACAGATTACAGTCTCTATACATAAGAAGCAAACAAGAAGGACATAAGAATACAGAACAAAACCAATTTATGAAAAATCACAGAAGCGAATGAAATCCAAACTCCTCCACAGATAATGTTACAGAATGGAAAGTCAATTTCTACAAAATCTCTTGTCTAATTCATTACTTACTTTTGGGATGAAGATCCAAGCCTCCTTCATCTTTGATCAAATTGGTTTCCATTATTATCGCTCGCTCGCTATTTAGAAATCTGTAAAACAAATAACAAAATCGTATTGATTAATTAATTAATAATTCGATAAGTTCCTAATCCTAACCTAACAAAATCTGTAAAGCAGGAAGTTACGCTAGGGTTTCAAATAGAAGCAGTTGTCGAATGAATTGAAATAATTACATTTGACGATGAAACAAATAGCAACATGGAACAGGTAATCCGCAAAAGAAAAATAAGAAAACGCTCAAGAGAAGAAAATCAAACAAAGACAGAGGTACTGTACCGGTGGCGAGATGATGAGAATGAAGAATGCAGCAGAATAGCGCTTCGTTCTCTTTTCGCTTTACTTTTTCGTTCTCGTTCAACTCGATTGTCTGTCGTTTATCTATTACGATTACGATTACGATGCTTCATTTGTGGGCCAATATTGGGTTGGGCGGGCAAAATGTGGCCCATTAATCTTTGTTTTCAGCCCAACTGGAGAGGGTGTCGAGCCTTGCTTCTCTGTGAGCCACTATGGTTCATGATTGTGTTTTGTAGAATTAGATGGGTGCGTGCGCTCTGTTGGTCGTTGTTTCATATCATTATCATAGGGCTAGGTCCCTTTCTCCCTTCTCTGCGTGCGTGCGTTTTACTCTTTCTTTTCTTGTACTTGTGTTTTGTAGTTGAGTTTAGTTTAGACTTTAGGGTTATCTTTTTGTTATGTTTAATCTTTCTTCTCCTGTACTTGTGTTTTTTTTGTCAAACATGCAATATTTCATTGATATCGGGCAGAGGCCACCAAAATATTACATAAAGAGTGAGCAACTAGCTTACAGAGAAGCATAAACACGTCCAAGAAGGACAACAATTTAAACACAACCAATAGTCATCTTTTAATTTGTTTGCAAAGGTGTCATGAAATCGAGATTGTCATTTTTACTCTGTCATTGTCCAAGGTGTCATGGAGTGGAGATTAAAAGGAACTGAATAATTGACGATTGTGTTTTGTGAATATATCTGGAAAAGCAAATGACATCGTCTATAGAATTTGGGAGCCACACAACACAGGTAAATGATGAATTGTCTGCAGCTCACACAAAAGCAATAATTGCTATTTATTTCTTATGTATTCTACATTATTTAGAATCGGCATTTTGATATGAAAATTGGAAAGTAAATTATTCTTCTTTTTCATCTGTTTATACGTAGAGGGAACGCGTAGCACTTATTTTTAAGGCTTAAATATGTTTTAGGCCCCTGCAAAAAAAAAATTATTAAAAGCCCTTGCAAAATGACATATTTTGTTATAAGCCCTTCTATAACTAATATGTTAGCCTATAACATGGAATGCTATGATTGCTGGATATGTTGAGAATGGCTTATAACAAAATATTTCATTTTGCAAGGGCTTTTAATAAAAAAAATTGCAGGGGCTTAAACCAAAACACCCTATATTTGCAGGGGCCTAAAACATATTTAAGCCTATTTTTAAAATAAAATGTCGAGCGATGCTTCTCTGTGAAGGGGTGGGAGGATAGCATTTTTATACCCCCACCGGAGGATTTTCATCCAACAATTTGGCATAGACTTGGACTTCTTTGGTCAGTTCTTCATTTGTGCTTGCTATCGGGCATGTTTCTAAACCATCGTGTGAAGATGATGCTAAAGAGCAGTCTTCCACGCAATGGTCAACAATATCTATTCTGCAACAAGAATCCTTAATAGAAGGACTCTTTATAAGGTTAGCAAACTCAAATTCAATTTTCTCTTCACCCACATTAAATGCCAACTTACCATGTTTGACATCTATTATGGCTCTTGCAGTGGCAAGGAAAGGTCTTCCCAACAAAATTGGAACTTGGGAGTCTTCCTCTATCTCCATTACAACAAAATCGGTTGGTATTAAAATTTGTCCTATCTTAATAGGCACATCCTCTAAAATTCCGATCGGGTATTTGATGGAGCGGTCAGCCAACTGTAAGGTCATTTTTGTGGGTTTCAGCTCTCCTAGGTCCAGTCTTTGAAAAAGAGATAATGGCATTAAGCTCACACTGGCTCCTAGATCACACATAGCTTTGCTTATGGTTTCACTTCCTATTACACACGGTATGGAAAAACTCCCAGGGTCTTTTAGCTTAGGTGACAGTTTATTTTGAATTATGACACTACATTCTTCAGTCAGTGCCACTGTTTTGTTGGTTTTTAAAATCAAAATTAAAAGCGTCTTAGGATTGTGGTTTTATCTCAAAGATAGAACATTCACAATTCCTCGTCCATTCTCTATTTTATGTTAAGGTTCATTTCTAATGACAAGGTTTTCAACGGTAACTCAAGTTTCCTTTCAGAACACAAGAGTTTGTCTCAAAACAATAATAAAAACCTATTCTCATGGTTGATTATTGCCAAGACCCCTTAAGTACAAACCTTATTATCCCAAGACTCTCAAAACTATTTTCATGTTTTGATCATCTTGTTTAAGCGCATAGTTCGAATATCAAACTTCACCTTTCAGTTCTTCGTTTGATATTTGAATTATAGCTTTAAAATTGATGCGGTTAAATTAGAAATAAAACTCTAATAAAATAGAGTCTAGACTTGGAATTGTTTAAGGATCTATCATTGGATTATTCCCACAATCCCAAGACTAGAAGGGTCTACTCACTCATGATCATTGTAGACAAGGATTTAGAAGGAGTAGAAAAAGAAGACATAAAAATAAATGAATTGCGGAATTGTAAATTGCTTGAAAATAAATGACAAGAAAGTAAATTGCAATAATGTAAATGACTTGGAAAATAAATTGCAAGGAATGTAAAATGCAAGAAAATAAAAGAACAAGAAAATAAATTGCAAGAAAGTAAAGAGCAAGAATTGTAAATTGCAAGAAGAGTAAATTGCATAAAATTTAGAAGTGAACTTTGAGAGAATTTGTACAAGTGATCCAAGATCAATTTTAGGAGATCAATGAATGATCTATGATCAAATGAGTTTCCTATGATCCATGAATGAATTTTTCACTCAGCAATGGGGTCAGCAAAAAGCAAAAAGCAAGTGAAATGGGGTCAGCAAGAGGCGCACGGACCGTGCGCCTATACGCACGGGTCGTGTGTGATGCTCTGAGACAACGACCCTGTCTGCCATCAAGAGGCACACGGGTCGTGCGGGTTGGCGCACGAGTCGTGCGCGTGCTTCTGATTTTTGACTTTTATTTCTTTGTTTTGTCCTTTTTGTTGTGCAATCTTGACCCTTGATCTTTAATCATCCAAAATTCCTCATTTGCTCATAATTAGCCCTGAAAAATAAAAATAAACACTTTGTAGTAAAATAGCTCAAAAATAGAATTAAAATTCCACAAATTTTATTTAATATAATTATTTAGAAAACACTAAAATAAGACTTATCAAACTCCCCATGCTTGAATCTTTGCTTGTCCTCAAGCAAGAACAATGAAATTAGCAGCAGCACATATTAGCAGGCGAATTGATATAAAAAAAAAAATCTTTTTTCAAGGGTTTTGCATTCAGGTTACATTTATCACACTCCTCCATGCTTTTTATGAAAAATTCAACTCACCAACTGTCCTGAGTGCGTGTGTACTCATAAGTCTAGTCTAGTTACCGAGATAGATAAAATTTGCCTTATTTTATTTAAAAGCAGCATTCCTAGATTGCGCTTCACTTCATTACAAAAGGCAAGAATATTTTTTTTTACTTGTCATTTTTGGTCGGCTTTTTTGGAGCGTTGAAGGTCGAGGCAAATAATTATTTCATTTTATTTTATTTTATTATTATTATTTTTTTATTATTTTTTTATATATTTGCCTTTTACAGGCTAACTGCTTCTCTTCGACCAAAGCCATGAGTACTGTCACCCCGAACAAGGCCTTCCTACTTAGCAATTAACCTTGAAATATTTGCCTTTTTCTATTTGCCATGACTACTTCAGAAAAGTACAATGAACTATTTAACTTGTTACTATCCCCCCTTTTGTTGTACCAAGTTTACAAAAAATTTCAGTCGGCGGACTTAAGCTTAACTTAGCTTCCTTTTACACTACTTGGTTCCTTTCCTTGACTTTGAGTTTCGAGTGTGGAGAAAGCTGTGAGTTTAGAAAACAATTCAAAGCATAGAATCATGTTTACATGAAGTGTTTCATCATTAAACTCGAACCTTATTTTGTTTTCAAAACGACTGCTAATTAACGCTACAATATTATAATTAACTTGCAAAGAAAACGGCAGCAATATCAAACACGGGAGAACGTCCAGTCTCAACACAACGTTAAACAACAATAAAGGTAAACAGTGGAAATTTAAACAACAAAATCCAAAATAGAAGAAGTTTAAACAAACAAGTTCAAAAGGGTAAAGTACCCCATGCTTGAAACAAACATTGTCCTCAATGTAGTAATATAAAAGCATGGAAAATAGGGTAAAAAGAGCTCACAATGCTCACTGATCATCAGATGGTGGGGCCTGGTGGAGGTTGAAATGGTGCATGAGGGTTTGCAGCATATCGGTCATGTGTCCCATCTGCTGACTCTGGTTTAGCTGCTCCTGGTATTGGCTGGCTTGCTCCTCTCTCAAAATTTGTAACTCAGCTCCCTGCCCTACTTGCTCAGATTCTACTTTTTCACACCATTGTTGCAGAATGAAGTTGGAATCATCCTGTACTGCTTGTTCAGGCATTTCCTCATCTCTTTCTTAGACTGCCTCTTCTGGTTGGTTTACCCCAGCATCAGTTGGGTAAAGCCAATTTTCCTGATTTGATGTGTCTGTTCTGGCTTTATTTGGCAATCAGATTGACCTTTCCCTGGAAATCATCAAATAGTACCTTGTTTCGTTTCCCCTTTTTATTGGCCTTATCATTTGCATGCTAGCACACAAAGCTAAGTCAATTCCCATATTACCTTCCACCGCCTCAAGGCCACTCAACCTGTCATCAAACCCAAACTTTCCCGCAATATATGATACCATCCCACCAACCACAGTTAATCCTGAACCGTGATCTGCTATACTAGCCAAATGGTTGATGAGATAGTAACAAGTGTTAACAGGGTGACCATGTACCATTGCCCACAGAGTAAACAACTCAGCAACCCTAACCCCACCTGCCTCGCCTCTACCAAAAACAGTACAAGCCATAACTCTATGAATGTATCGAAAAACCGGGTTATGGATTGAACTTGCCTTTGCGGCCCTAGCCTCATAATGACTCTTTCCAGTTATCTCAGCCCAATTTTTTTTTGCATTAAACCCTTCCGGTTTAGTTGCGGGGTCTCTGGAATCATGAATAAACCCCGCATTTTCAAAACTCAAGATGTCACAAAATTCAGTCAATGACATCTTACAATCAATATTGAACAGTCTAAAGGATAGCTGATGATTTGGGTTTTGAATATTGCTTTTATCCTCAAAAACATAATGAGCTAAGAAATTCCAGAGTAACACTTTCATAGGTATAATTTCCAACTTGCAAGAAATCCAGCCAGCCAAGATTATTGAGCAATAATTAAACATTTTCATCCAATCCAAGGTCTCAAGAGTAAAAGAATCGGGATACCAGGTCGGAACAATTTTGCGGTTCTCAAGTAATTCATACTTATTGTGTTGAGCTTTGTCCTTGAAAATGATTCCGTGGCGATTCCCTGAACTCACACCGCTCCTCTTTCGGCCGTGCCCAGAGGATGTACCAGCAATGTCAATTGTCCTAGCCTTTTTTGGACCCATTTTCGCAACCTTCAAAAATTGGGGTTTTAGGGTTTGGGAAATTTTGAGGTTTGGGTAAAGTTTTTAGGTGAAGAAAGTGTTTTTGGTGGTGGGTTTTGAGTTTGGGGTAGTATTTTGGTGTTTGGGTGGTGTTTTGAGGTTGTTTATGGAGGTTTTTGGTTATGGGTATGGTGGAATTTGAATTTGGGATTGTTGTGGAGAGTGGGTTTTTGATGATTTTGATGGTTGGGTTTTGTTTTGGAGGTTGTGGGTAGTTGTTTTGAGTTAAAATTTGGGAGGTTTGGTGAAGGTTTGAGTGATATTGGGTGTTTGGAAGTTTTGGGTATGGAGGTTTTTGGTTTGGAGAAGAAGAAGATGGTTGCTGGAAGTGAGGGAGATGGGTGAGGTCGCGTGGCTTATTGCTGAGTTTCACGATACACACGATCCATGTGAGTTTTGTGCATGGGTCGTGCGTTGTTCTCTGTTTCCCTGGCTCGTCTTGCATTCAGGCGCACACGGACCGGGAGCCATTGCGCCCGGGTCGTGCGCCAAAATCTGACTGTGTGATGCGAAATTTTCCATATGAACGCGCACGGGTCGTGCGTATATACACACGTATCGTGCATCCTTTGAAACTCGAAAAATTATATTTTTTCAACTGGATAAACATGGACCAGGCCCTTCCTTCTTGAAATAACTTCGATCTCTTGCGATGAGCTTCCTGAATCAGTCCCTTTTCTTATTTTTCCTACAACAATAGAAACAAAAGAAATAGTATTATGTCGTGGGTTGCCTCCCACGCAGCGCTCTTTTAACGTCACTAGCTTGACGTTGAAACAATCACCATTTTTTTTCAATTTGGGTCCTTCAAAACCAAAATTGTTCCTTGGTCAATTTTATCACCCGCCAAATAAATTTTCAATCTTTGGCCATTAACTTTAAATGACCCGGTCTTTTCACTCCATATTTCCACAGCTCCGAAAGGATAAACCTGACGGACTTGAAATGGACTGGACCATCTTGACCTCAATTTTCCAGGGAACAATTTTAACCTTGAGTTAAAGAGCAACACAAGGTCTCCTGCTTTAAATTCCCTGCGAATGATACGCTTATCATGCCAATTTTTTTGTTCTTTCTTTATAAATTTTGGCATTCTCATAAGCGTCCATCATTGTAACGCCCAAATATTTAATTAAATTATTTAATTAAATATTTAGGTATTCAATTATTTATTTATTTATTTTAGTTGGTGTAATTATAATAACGTTGGACTAAGAGGTGTGTAACTGAATATTAGGGGATGGCGTTAGTGATCGGGCTTAAGCTGGAGGAAAGCCCGTGATCTAAGTCCACTAGCTAGGCGCATAGGAGAAGCGCCTAGGCTAGGGTTTGGTGTCATTTTGCGATTTGGCTTGAGAAAGAGAGGAAAGTTGCGAAATAGAGAGAGGAGAAGAGAGAAAGGAATTCGGCGCACAAGGAGAAGAAGGAAGTTCAAGGAGGGTTCGCAAGTTCAAGGAGGAGAAGGAAGCCGTGTTGCTGAGGTTTTGTTGGCGACTTGCTCAAGAGAATTGGTGCTCTCCTACTATAAGGTAAGGGTGGGGTTCTTCCTTATAATGGGGTTTTATGATGGGGTTATGTGGGAATAGATCCTATGATGCCTAGGGTTTGAATTTGATGTGTAGTTTGATGGTAGTTGAATGATAACTATGTTAGATTGAAATTTGGATTGTTGGTGATTGATGTGATCATGAGGAATTGGTGATTCATTGTTATTATAACAAATTGCATGTTAGGTGTTCGATAAAATGTTTGTTTAGTGATGTGATTAGCAAATTATGATGATTGGCATTGGTGATTAAAAATTGATGAGCTAAATTGGTGATATGATGTGCATATGTGGTGTTTTGGTGGATTGGTGTGTTGCTGATTTGGGGTCCCGGGTGCTGGGCGCCATGCTGGGTGTTGTCTGTATTGCTCTTTCTGGCGCCCTGCTGCTGGGCGCCGTGTGCCAGTGTGGATGTTGCGTTTCCTGTTGCTGTTTCTGGCGCCCAGTGCATGGGCGCCGTGTCTGGTGGGTGTGTGTGTGTGTGCCAGGATGTTGTTGCTGTTGTGTTCTGAGCCATGGGCGCCATGGGCGCCGTTCCTGTGGCTGGCGCTTGTTCCTGTTCTGTGTTGCGTTTTGTTCTAGGCTGTCTGGGCGCCAAGGGCGCCAATTCCTGTGGTGTTGCCTGTTGTGTTGCTGCCTGTTGCTAGGCGCCCTGCTCCTGGGCGCCAAAGTCGCCTGTGTTGCGTTGGTTGCCAAGCGCCCTGCTCCTGGGCGCCAAGTTCAGTGTTGTTGCCTGTTGCTGGGCGCCCTGCTCCTGGGCGCCAGTTTGCTGTGTTGCGTTTTCCTGCTAGGCGCCCAGTGCCTGGGCCCCATTTTCAGGATGTTGCTCAATTTTTCCCCGGTTTTGTTTTTGGCATATCTTTTGACTCGGGAGTCCGATTTAGACGTTTCAAAATGTTTTGGAAAGCTTATTCAGAGGCCTAACTGAATATTCTAATTTGAGGCAAAGTGGCCCATTTTTCTGGAAAAAGTTGTTTACCGTTGGTGTAGCCGTTAAATGGTGATGTTTTAAAGGAAAAATTGTCGTGTCTCGAATACTTTGGAAAATTGTCATTTGTCTCCAGTGTTGTGAAAAACCCTCGTGTCTCAAATGTTTTAGAAAACTGTCGTCATCTTGGTGTATTGGTGTTGTTTTGGAAAATTGTTGTCTTCTTGGTGTCTTGGTGTTGTTTTGGAAGATTGTTGTCCTCTAGGTGTCTTTCTGCGGTTTGATGCTAGGTGTGAAGGCTCAAACCTTGGTGTTGTTGGAACTAGGTGTGAAGGTTCCAAGTCTTGGTGTTCCATTGTGTCGGGTGGTTGGTGTTTTCGGTGTCGTCGTGGCTAGGTGTGAAAGCCCAACTTTGGTGGTATTTGGTGATTGTGGTTGGTGTGTCACATTGTGACTAATTTGGTGATTGTCTGTGTGCATTCATGGTGTCGCATACAGCATATGCATTTATTTGGTGAAGACCCTTGGTCTTGGAGCTGGGTGTGAAAGCTCAAATTTTTATAAAACTCGTGAGCCTGGTGTGAAAGCTCAATTTTTGGTGAATTGGTGAGCCTGGTGTGAAAGCTCTCAATTTTGGTGACGCCCCTATTTACGGGCAAGACTTTTGGTGATTTTGGTACCACATGCATATGCCCGTTGGTGTGGGTTGCATTCATGCATCGTCATGACATTTGGTGACTGATTGTGGTGTTTATAATTGATGTATAATTATAATTGATGTGTGTTTACGATTTGGCGTGCGTAGTGAGGTGGTAGACATAGTTGTCGTGTTCTAGCATATTTCTTATCATTTTATGCTATTATATTGGAGATATCTCACCCCTTCTGTTTGAATGTTACCCCTATGCGGTAACGTGCAGGTGATTGCGAGTGAAGGCTTAGGTACCTTCGCTATTCTGAGTCGGTGTCGTCGGGGGGGATAAACGCTAAACTTTGGATTATTATATTTTGTTATTTGGAGTCCATTTTCAGGACGTTGTTATTTTATGTTTTAAAACTTATATTATATTCCGCTGCGTGGTGATGTATTTGGACAGGTGTTATTTATGTCATATGAGACATTTCGTTTAATGATGAATGTGTGACATCCCTTTCGAAGTATGAAATAAAAAATTTTTGAACTCTGATTTTATTAGATAATTACTGGGTAGAAAAGGGGTGTTACAATCATCAGTTCCTCTAACTCATTTAATTGAAGTTTCCTCTCATCTCCTGCCAGACTCATATCCAAGTTGAGGGTTTTAATTGCCCAATAAGCTTTGTGCTCTAGCTCGACCGAAAGGTGACAAGACTTCCCATATGTTAATTTGAAAGGAGTCATTCCAATGGGAGTCTTGTATGTTGTCCGATAGGCCCAGAGAGCGTCGTCAAGCTTTATTGACCAATCTTTTCTAGAGGTAGAAACAGTTTTTTCTAAAATATTTTTTATTTCTCTATTAGAAACCTCATCTTGACCACTAGTTTGGGGGTGGTAAGGTGTTGCAATTTTGTGCAGCACCCCAAACTTTTGTAAGAGTTTTTCAAATTGATTGGAGACGAAATGTGATCCTCATCACTAATGACCACTCTAGGTACTCCAAACCTTGGAAAAATTGTTTTCTTAAAAAGTTTTATCACAACTCGTGCATCATTTGTAGTGGAAGCGATGGCTTCAATCCATTTTGAGACATAGTCAACCGCAACTAGAATATGTTGGTTTTCGAAAGAAGATGGAAATGGACCCATCAAATCAATTCCCCACACGTCAAAAATTTCGACCTCTAGAATATTGTTCAATGGCATTTCGTTTCTTTTTGAGATATTCCCAGTGCGTTGACATTGATCACATTTGGAAATAAATTGATGCACATCTTTAAAAAGTGATGGCCAAAAGAAACCAGATTGGAGAATTTTAAAAGCAGTCTTTTTTGAACTGGCATGACAACCATAAGAAGAAGAATGACAATGGATAAGAATGTTGTTTACCTCGTCTTTTGGGATGCATCTTCTGAATATTCCATCTGGTCCTCTTTTGAAAAGGAGAGGTTCATCCCAGTAGTAATGTTTGACATTAGAGAATTTTTTTTCCCTCTGTTGGTAGTTCAATTCTGGAGGCAACACACCAGCTGCAAGGTAGTTCACATAATCAGCATACCATGGTGTTTCAGTTTGGACCAAAGAGAATAGCTGATCATCCGAAAAGGAATCATCAAGTGACAGCTCATTCTCATTGTTTTCTTGCAACCGTGACAAGTGATCCGCCACAACATTTTCTGTTCCTTTTTTGTCCCTTATTTCTAAGTCAAATTCTTGGAGGAGCACAATCCATCGGATCATCCTCGACTTAGCATTTTTTTGTTCAACAAATATTTTATTATCAAGTGATCCGTGTAAATGATGATTTTGGATCCCACCAAGTATGACCTGAATTTATCAACGGCAAATACTACCGCTAATAGCTCTTTTCTGTTGTGGCATAGTTCACTTGGGCTTCATCCAGGGTTCTACTTGCATAGTAGATGGCATGCGTTTTCTTATCCTTCTTTTGACCCAGTATTGCTCCAACTGCATAGTGTAATACCCCAATTTTGTCCGCCCAAGTCAAAAAAATATTTTTCAGAAAAATGGAAGCAATAAGGTAATTCATTATGTGTGGAAAACAGTGGATTGGTGCATTTATGTGTGTTCGTCCCCTATTTCGCATTTTTATTTGAATTACGCTCGCGCGCCAGTAGTGACTACGTGAGCTGCCCTGTGCCCTCGTCATTTGGCACGTGTCTGTATTTTCATCAAAAAAGGCCATTTATTGATCATTATTAATTTTTGGCACCCAAAAACATTTTTCCTAATTTTTAGGAATTTTAGGAAATAAAATAAGGCATATTTTTGCATTTTTGGGCATTTAAATAAAAGCGAATTAATTATTTTGGACCAAGACCAGGTCAAGGACGTGGCATACTGATAAACTCCAATTTAGTGCATTTTTAGAGATACTTTTGGATCATTTTTAGAGCAAATATTACCAATTAAATATATAATGACTTACTTTGTTCTTATTTTGCAGAAAAGAATAAAATATTAAAAGTGATAAAAATCCAATTTTGAGCTACTAAAAAGCCTATTATATATATATATATATATATATATATATATATATATATATATATATATTTGTAGGTTATATGGGCTTGAAAAAGAAAAGAAGCACTCAAGGCCCAACAATTAAGTGAAGGATCAGCACATGTAACATGGAGAAAGAAGACCAATCCAATTAAGAAGCCCAACTTTTGGCCATAAAAGAATGCCGTGAATAGTGACTTGGTGAGCAAGCATAAATAGTTTTGGAATTCTATTATTAAAGGAAGGCAGCAAACGTGAATAAAAAACGGAGCCGCGTACATAATATACAGTAGCCGCACACACAGTAGCGCCGGCAAGGAGAAGAGGGAGTTTTGGGTACCCGTTTTTGACACCGTGAGAGAGCTCTGGAGCAGAAAAAGGAGACTAAATTTTCAGGATCAGAAATTTCTCAATTCCGGGTTATTTTTATCTCTGTAATTTATGACTCCTAATTTTATTTTATTGTTCTTGAACACTATGGATAGCTAAATCCTCTTCTAGGGTCTTAGGTGGATCTTGCATGTTTAGAGACCTTTTTATGTTCTAATTTCTGGTTTGAATTCCTGTTTTTATTTTAATTAATATTGTCCTATTGTTTTTATCACATGATTAGGATTAGCTACCCTTTGCATGTTTATAATCAATTAGTTGATCAGCGACCGTACTGCAATTAGTTGGTGGACCTATAGGATAATTGGGGCTATAATTAGGGCATGACCAAACCATAATTTAGTCTTCCAATCATTCAACCTTTTTGCTCTTTATGCTTTTCCTGAATTTAAATTCTTGCATGACCAAACAAGGGTTAATTTAGGAAAAAGAATATTAATCACGAATGACCAAACGGATTAATAGCTTTAGTAAAGGGATTGGTAATTAAATAAAATAAAGGAATTCAAGTAGGAATTAGACATAGGGGAATCGAAGCTTGCAAGTGAAACCGTGACCCTAGACCTCTCTCCATCGATTAAATTTAGTATTGTAATTCTTATTATTTATTTCTTTTTATTTGTTTTCATTACAACTAAATCATTGGTTCGTCTAAACAATATATAATCTTGACTAGTTTGGTACTTGTTAATTAATCCCTGTGGATACGATAGTCTTTTATACTACTTCTGCGGTAGAGTACACTTGCTCTAAGTGTGTTTTTAACGCAACAAGTTTTTGGCGTCGTTGCCGGGGATTAATTTAGCAATATTAAACGAAAAAGATTTTTATTGCTTTAGACATTTTTTATGCACTAGTTTTATTTTATTTTTTTTATCTTATTGAAAAAAAAATACAAAAAAAGGCTGCTAATACTTTCCCAAGAGACCGCTGCAGTTCACCTTTTTTGCAGATAAAAGTTTAAATCATGGTTAAGACAATTGGAGATTATATTAGAGATGCAGAGGCACAAAGGAATTTAGAGAAGTCATATTGGTATATGTCTCAATGTCAGATGCAAATTTCTCCTCCTCCTTATGAACCTTATTCAGACTATTGGGATGACTATGAGCCACCTCCTTATTCCTCCCACTGGGATAATTATGAGTCACTACAAGTGCAAAGGCAAGAGGAGGAAAAGTCGGATGTCAATGAGGTCTTGGCCAAATTTATGCAGCAGACACTTGAAAATTTTGAAAGCCTGAATGGTCAAATCTCAAGTCTCATTGCTTTGTTATCTCAAGAGGCCCAAGAAACTCCTTCACAAACTAAGTCGACCCAAAATAAAGAAGCTGAGCAATACAAAAAAAGTATTCCTACGAGAGATGAAGTTGTCTCCATGGAATATAATTTGGATGAAGAAGCTCTCAAGAAAGATGAGGAGACTCCTACTGAAGGGAGTCAAATCAAAATAGTAGCTCCTACTGAAGGGAGTCATATTGAAACAAAAGATCCTATTAATGAGAGCGGTTGTGAGGAGAATGAGAAAGATCCATTGGTTCTGGATTTGGAGAAAGAGGAGAAAGCGCCCATTTTTGGGCAAATTGTTTTAACCATTGGTGATGCTGTGATTGAGGTTCACCGGGGAAAGGTAACTTTAAGAAATTGTAAAGAAGATGATGTTATTAAAGCTTTAAATTTCAATGAAATTTTCTCTTCTTTAATTTCTCCTTATTTTGATGATGTGGTTGAAACTAACATTTTTTGTGAATTAAAGATGCAGAACCTTTTGGAAAAAAATCTTATTTTGCAGGATCCTAGCATAGTGGTGGATGGAGATAAAATAAAAATTTCACCATCCTTTGAAGTTCATCCACCACGTGGAAAAAGAAAGAACAATGTGAACCACATGGTTAGAAAGTTAAGAAGGTGTACTGCGTTAGATGTAAAATTTGCTCTTGGAGAACCCCCTGATTAAGCACCAACTATAGTCAGGCTCACGACGTTAAACAAGCGCTTCGCAGGAGGCAACCTGTGTTTTATTTTCAGTTATTTTTACTTTTAATTTGTTTCATTTTGTTTTTAGGAATAAGCTCAGACTGCAAGCTCTCTCAGGGAAGTCACTCTTACTCTCTCATTTATTTATTTTTGTGCCAATTTGATATTTTGCATTGAGGACCATGCTTTAGGCTAGTGAGGGGGAGGAGAGTTTAACTTTGTCAATTCATCTCTATTAATGCATATACCCACTACATATGTTGATAGCATTTTTTTCTGGCTAGTTTTGGATATAGAAACTGGAAAAAAATAGAGATTTTGCCTCTAGGGGATCCCATAATTAATTTACTTGACAGACTTGTGCTTAATTGTAACTGTGAGGTTGTCCTTAGGAAGCTGATAATTAGCATTGTGCATGTTGAGTACTTTTTGTGAACTAGCTTCTAAATGTGAGATCTGAGCCTTCATAAGGGGATTGATACTAAATCATAAATTTTTACCCCTTTTCTTTCTATGAGTGTGTTTCCAATTTGCTACATTCTAGAATTTGTCTTTTGACCATTTCAAGGCGAAAATTGATTTGCATCATGTAAAAAGATTTGGGTAATTTAGGTATTTTTCTAGCCTCAGAGTTGTTTGTTGAATTTATCCATTAGTTGCCCCCTTTGAGCCTATTTGTTATATTTTTTCTTTGGTACCCAGACATAATTTTTTTTTGTGGTAACCATTTGAAATTAAATTTGGAGCAACTATTGAAAGTTACAATTTTGTCCTCTATTTCAATTGTCTATCTCATCGGGACATAAAAACAAAATAGGAGTGGCTAATGTGGTTACAAGTACATTTTTCTCCTAAGAAAAATATAGAAAAATGAAAAGGTGGAAAGAAAAAAAAGAACAAAGGAAAGCAAGGAGGAAAAGGCACATCAAAAGAATGAAAGAGCCAAAGGGCAAATCCAAAAAAAAACAACAAAAGAGTCTACTCAAGAGAAAAAGAAAATCAAAAAGAGTTGACTCAATAGAAAAAGAGTGAAGAAGGAAGTGAAATTAATTTGGAGTTTGGGCAAAAATTGTAAAATAGATAGGAGCTCCATATTTGGTTTCAAAGGTTACTATTTGTTTCTTGTTTATTTTATTTTTTTGCCCTTTGATTATCCCTTTCTTCTTATATCCTACCCTGCATGAATTCACCCTGGCCCCATTACAACCCTTAACACCCAATCTTTTGCATGCATGTGAACTATTTAGTGGAGATTTGGTCAAATTACAAACTTATAGTAATGTGCATTTGTGGAAACTTGAGTGTATTTTTTTCTAGTCCCTAAACACTTAGAGAGATTGTGAGTGAGTGCCTCTGTTCACAGAAATGTATTCTTCAGGGACATGAGCCTCTAATTTGGCAACATTTTGACACCTCATCTGTGTTATATTGTCTATTGTCTGTCAATGTTCTTCTAATTTTGGGTCCCTTATTTGGCTGTCTCTTTTACTCATCTAAAAAACTTATTTAGCCAGAAAATTTGCTTGAGGACAAGCAAAAGTTAAGTGTGGGGGAGTTGATAAACTCCAATTTAGTGCATTTTTAGAGATACTTTTGGATCATTTTTAGAGCAAATATTACCAATTAAATATATAATGACTTACTTTGTTCTTATTTTGCAGAAAAGAATAAAATATTAAAAGTGATAAAAATCCAATTTTGAGCTACTAAAAAGCCTATTATATATATATATATATATTTGTAGGTTATATGGGCTTGAAAAAGAAAAGAAGCACTCAAGGCCCAACAATTAAGTGAAGGATCAGCACATGTAACATGGAGAAAGAAGACCAATCCAATTAAGAAGCCCAACTTTTGGCCATAAAAGAATGCCGTGAATAGTGACTTGGTGAGCAAGCATAAATAGTTTTG
The DNA here is from genome assembly GCA_039519185.1 of Astragalus membranaceus. Taxonomy (NCBI): domain Eukaryota; kingdom Viridiplantae; phylum Streptophyta; class Magnoliopsida; order Fabales; family Fabaceae; genus Astragalus; species Astragalus membranaceus. Next base: position 171,159,511 of record CM076847.1, on the reverse strand, counting down.
GAATTCTATTATTAAAGGAAGGCAGCAAACGTGAATAAAAAACGGAGCCGCGTACATAATATACAGTAGCCGCACACACAGTAGCGCCGGCAAGGAGAAGAGGGAGTTTTGGGTACCCGTTCTTGACACCGTGAGAGAGCTCTGGAGCAGAAAAAGGAGACTAAATTTTCAGGATCAGAAATTTCTCAATTCCGGGTTATTTTTATCTCTGTAATTTATGACTCCTAATTTTATTTTATTGTTCTTGAACACTATGGATAGCTAAATCCTCTTCTAGGGTCTTAGGTGGATCTTGCATGTTTAGAGACCTTTTTATGTTCTAATTTCTGGTTTGAATTCCTGTTTTTATTTTAATTAATATTGTCCTATTGTTTTTATCACATGATTAGGATTAGCTACCCTTTGCATGTTTATAATCAATTAGTTGATCAGCGACCGTACTGCAATTAGTTGGTGGACCTATAGGATAATTGGGGCTATAATTAGGGCATGACCAAACCATAATTTAGTCTTCCAATCATTCAACCTTTTTGCTCTTTATGCTTTTCCTGAATTTAAATTCTTGCATGACCAAACGAGGGTTAATTTAGGAAAAAGAATATTAATCACGAATGACCAAACGGATTAATAGCTTTAGTAAAGGGATTGGTAATTAAATAAAATAAAGGAATTCAAGTAGGAATTAGACATAGGGGAATCGAAGCTTGCAAGTGAAACCGTGACCCTAGACCTCTCTCCATCGATTAAATTTAGTATTTTAATTCTTATTATTTATTTCTTTTTATTTGTTTTCATTACAACTAAATCATTGGTTCGTCTAAACAATATATAATCTTGACTAGTTTGGTACTTGTTAATTAATCCCTGTGGGTACGATAATCTTTTATACTACTTCTGTGAAAGAGTACACTTGCTCTAAGTGTGTTTTTAACGCAACACATACATGTTACTCTACCAAGGGTAATTTTTGGAAAGAAAGTCCTAGTCCAAAATAATTAAAAATGCATTTTCCCCATTTTTAGTGCATAAAAACCCCAAAAAAGACTATTAAATATTCCCCAATTACTAAATGACAATTTTTATTGCCAAGAATAACTAGAGGAAATATTTTATGGTGCTCAAATATATATGACACTTTTTAATAGGTGCACCTTCTCAAAAAGAAGGAAGTGTCCTCAATAAGACAAAAGACCAAAAACAAGTTTTTTTCCCTCCTCTCGCTTGCCTTGGCCGAATTTCTTCTCTCTCGCTCTCTCCCTTCACAAATTTCGAATTCTCTCTCTCTCTCTCCACAATTTCTTCCACACTCTTCTATTGTACAATTATTCCTTAAGAATATTCTTGTACTATCCTTAACCCTACCCATTTCATACACATCCCTAATTCCCACACACTCTTATGAAGACTCATACCTTTTTTTGTAAATGACACCACCCTCTCACACTCACCTCTTCACAAGAAAATACAAAATTACTTCTTTGGTAACATTCCATCTCAATTATACCCTTAACCCTATCACATATGAGCCTCCATTCCCAAAATGGGACAAGTTCATTTTTTACAAAAAACCTCTCCTTTCTCCTCTCCATATGCGAAATCTCCTCCCCTCCCTCACTCTCATTTTTGTATTTTCTCACTACCCACAATCCAAGTGATCTCTAATCCTAGCCCTTCATTCAAATTTAAAACTCAATCCTAGAGCACCTAGTAAAGAACAATGACCTAATTACCCCTAGACCTAAAACAACTCTATAAATACCCTTTCATCTCCACACATGAGGAATCTTTGGCTTCTCATTTTTCCTACACTAAAACCCTAGCACACAAAAATCCCTCCCTCTCTCCTCTCAAGGCCGTAGCCTCCGCTCCCTCACCTCCATCCATCCTTTTCATTTCCTTCCACCCAAACACCACCACCCCACCTCATTTGCATCCCTCTTTCACATACTCCCTTCATTTCTCATTCGAAGTTCAAGCATCATCACCAAGTGGGTTTGATCATCATATTTGCGTGGGTATTTCTTTGAAGAACCTTGGAGTTTTGTTGATTGGTGTCTAGTTTCATCTTCTCATCTCACTTTCTAACTTGGAGTTAAGGTAAAATCCTTAAAACCTTGCATCATATTTGAGTTCTTGCCTCAAAAATGTAAAATCATTCATCCTATCATCTTCATATCCTCATATTGTTGATTGTTGTTGGTGAGAAGTGTCATAAGCACTTTGACAAGCACTTAGGGAGGCTTGGGTGCTTATGATGCTTCTCACCCTTGAATGATTGTTGACTGGTGTTGATTTGGATCTTGACCCTTGCATTTCAAGAAATAAAATGTTGTTTTATGGCATATTATGTTTCGCATACTTGTAGAAAAATAGGGTTTATGTTAGTTTTGTGCATTTCTTTGCCTAATCACATGAACCTTTACCAAAAATTGTAATCTAGCTCGTTTTCTCATATTATCTCACTTGCTTTCAAAAATAAATGGGTTCTTGGTTATGTATTTGGGTCGCATATTGTGAATAAATAGGGTTTTTATATGTTTGCTTATCATTTTAAGTTGATGATAGGCAATATGACTCTCACTTGTGCCTAGTGCACCTTGCTTAAAGTGACGAGGATTGTTCTATGTGATTCAACCCTTTTAGTTTAGTTGTTGTTTAAGTTGATGATAGGCAATATGACTCTCACTTGTGCCTAGTGCACCTTGCTTAAAGTGATGAGGATTGTTCTATACGATTCAAACCTTTTAGTTTAGTTGTTGTTTAAGTTGATGATAGGCAATATGACTCTCACTTGTGCCTAGTGCACCTTGCTTAAAGTGATGAGGATTGTTCTATATGATTCAACCCTTTTAGTTTAGGTGTTGTTTAAATTGATGATAGGCAAAGAGATTCTCACTTGTGCCTAGTGCACCTTGTTCTAAGTGATGAAGATTGATCTATGTGATTCAACCCTCCTTTTAGTGTATGAGATTGCTTACTCTTATGAATTACTTTATAATTTGTCTTAGGTTGATGATTGGTAAAGTGACTCTCACTTGTGCCTAGTGCACCTCGATCTAAGTGAGGAGGATTACCTAGAAATGATTCAATCTCTCTTTTGTAATTCTTAATGAGTAGGAAGACACAAATTTAGGTTCCCTTTTATCATAGTTAAATAATGCGTGAATGCTTGAAGGCCAATTTGGCCTATGATGGCATTCACCTTGAAAGGTTTGTGTAAATGTAATTTAGGGTTCGTGTAGGTTTTGTAAAGGATAGGTTGTCCTAATCTTGATGCATCCTCACTTGCAATTGTGGTGTTGGTTCTTGGAGTTTGTGTAGGTTTTGGCAAGGGATGGACTAACCCTAGTCTTGATGCACATGTGTTCTTATTCATTTATACTTGTTTTTGTGCTTGTTATGTGATTAAGTATTGGATTGGTGTTCACGATTTGCTTGCTTGTTTTGATGATCGCATTGACTTTGTAATCCGACTTCAAAGTTCAAAACCTTTGTTACTCGTTAGTAACACCTCAAAACCATGTCGCATTCAAATTATACTACAATTTGTTACTCGTTAGTAACATTTACAATTTCAAATCTTTTTCACAACCAAGAACACTTTCAAACATCAAGAAGCCATTTCACAAACCAAAAATCAATTCGATTGCTAAAACCCTTTTGATTACCTAAAGTAAGAACCGATTATCATTAATGATCACTCGCGCCGTTGCCGTTTGGTTGTTAATGATGATTTCATTTTCAAAAGAGTTAGTAGCGCGACCACTCTAAACCGTTGTTGTTTGGTCATAGCGAACACTCGAATCTTAAATAAAACCAATTATCATTAATGATCACTCGCGCTGTTGCCGTTTGGTTGTTAATGATGATTTCATTTTCAAAAGAGTTAGTAGTGCGGCCACTCTAAACCGTTGTTGTTTGGTCATCGCGAACACTCGAATCAAAAGCAAAACCGATTATCATTAATGATCACTCGCGCCGTTGCCGTTTGGTGTCAAAAGAGTTAGTAGCGCGGCCACTCTAAACCGTTGTTGTTTGGTCATCGCGAACACTCGAATCTTAAATAAAACCGATTATCATTAATGATCACTCGCGCCGTTGCCGTTTGGTTGTTAATGATGATTTCATTTCCAAAAGAGTTAGTAGTGTGACCACTCTAAACCGTTGTTGCTTGGTCATCGCGAATCCTCATCCCTATTGCGAAAACTCACCTAAACAAGATAAAAGACAAAAACTTTTTTTCAGGACAAACAAGAACTACGTAGCTTTGAATTCTCCATCGCACCGGGAGATACGTAGGAGCGGATACTCTCCGTCAAGCACAACAAACCAAAAACATTTTTCCTTTTAAAAATCAAACACTTTTTCAAAATAAAACATTTTTCAAAAACAAGAACTACGTAGGTTTGAATTCTCCATCGTACCGGGAGATACGTAGGAGCGAGCGGCTAACTCTCGTCAAGCGCCAAAAATAAAAATTTTCATTAAGTCTTCTCATTCCCTTTGAGGCAAATTTAAGTATTTTCCAAATCAACACTTAAAACCACACGTTTAATTAAAGGTTCCCTTTTGGTAGAAAGGAGGTGTGGGGTGCTAATACCTTCCCCATGCCTAACCGACCCCCGAACCCAAATCCTCCGGTTTTCCAAAAGGCCATCCGCTTTCCAAAAAGGTTTTTCTTCAATATTTTCCTTATAAAAAATATTGGTGGCGACTTCATTGTTTTAAAAAGTTGTAAACGAAGAAACATCCCCTCAGGGACCTTTTCGGGTGCAACACATAGTCACTAGCATCACACATGATCTCGAATGGAAGGTTCCAATTCAGTGGTTGCATGATAGGGGCAGTGGTCAAAGCTTCCTTCAACCTACAAAACGCTTCATGGCACAAGTCATCAAAATCAAAAGTTGCTTCCTTAACGAGCAAGCTTGTTAGTGGCTTAGTGATCTTTGAAAAATCTTTAATAAACCGGCGGTAAAAACCCGCATGGCCTAAGAAATTTCTTACTTCTCTGACCGAGGTAGGAGGTGACATTTTTTCAATGATTTCAATTTTTGCCTTGTCAACCTCGATACCTCGTTCAGATACCAAATGTCCCAGCACAATACCTTCTCTTACCATAAAATGACATTTTTCCCGGTTTAAAACAAGATTTATTGATCAGTGTATTTTAATACACTATTTATAGCTTTTCACTTGGTGATTTTAGTTGTGCGTTGTGCCTAATATTTAAGTCTTAAGAAGTTTCTAGACTTTGGGTCTTAAAAGAGCAATATAGCAATTTCTTGATTAATTCTTGTTTTTATTTCATATTGACCCCTGTCCACTCTGTGGGCTATAAATTTTCCTATGCTTATCTGATTGAGGCGTGCGAGCATGTGTTAGAAAGCTAAGGAATAGAACTGCAATTCTTCTGTTGAGAACGAAACCTAAATATGAAGTCTTGATGGTGACAACTGCGAAATACCAAAGCAGTACTATGTAAAACGGGTTTTGGGCCGAATTTCAGTTTGTTAACGGGCTTTTATCATAGAACCCGTTTAGGGATTTAGGTATTTCGTTTTCTTTAAGACTAAATACACTTTTCAGAGCCGTCTTGGCTCTCTTACGCATTCCTATTTTCAATTTTACGTTAACCTCCATGGAAGCTTAAGGCCCTAGATCAAACTATTGGTGAAGGGTGTTGCTGTAAGGATTTTGAGGTTCAGTGATTAATGTTTATTTTGTTTTTATGGTTTTAATTCTTTCTCTATCAATTTCATCCCCGTAATTCTTGCTGCAAATTCGGTTTGTGTTTGGCTTAATTACTCAAACTCTGTGATTTGCTTATGTGATTCGTTTTATGATTCAGTTTTGCTTAATCACTTAATCATGATTCTGTTCTGCAACTTTCATTATACAAACTATTTTATCGCTTGTTTAATTTAGTTTGGATAGGAATTGATAGAGTCTATGGCGCTTGTTTATAGGATTGATAGAATTCAGTTATGATGTTAATTGTGATACTGGCACTTGTTCGCTATCACGATTGATTGAACACACTGTTTTGACGCTTGCTTTAAAACACTGTGAATTCGTATAAACTGATTGGCCCTTGTTCACTTAGTTTATGATCAATCAAGAATTATCAAACCTTGCACAAATCTTTATTTTAGAGCCGATGAGAAATCCAAGAAACGCACCTGAAACCAATGGATTGATTGTCTATCTTTAATTGTTTTTCTGCATTAAACATCAAACTCTCTCCTAAAAAACCCCCCCCTTTTATTGTTTATTTTGATTCTTGATTTTGGTAATTTCAATATTTAGAGGTCCTCGAGAGACGACCAATGTCTCTTACCTTGATACTATATTTACTCTTTTTAATTATTTTGACCCGCGTACGACCGCTGATCAAATTGGCGCCGTTGCCGGGGATCTCTAATTAGGGATTTCCAACTTCAAAAACCCCACTAACCACTAACCATTGTTTTTTTAGTTTTGCTTCTTTGCAGGTTCTGTTGATTTCGGCTTCGTTCAATTCTGGCTCAAATTAGATGAAAAAAAATCGATTTTTCGGGTGATCTTGTTAGATTGCTCCGAAAAATGGTCAGTAAATCAGATAAATATCAAGGAGTAGGACTCCCATTGGGGAGCTGAGGCCGAAAAATCCGAAATTACCTCTTTTACATTTTTGTTTTATTTTGTTTAATTTTTCTCATTGTCAAAAAAATCCAAAAACATTTGCATAATCTTCTTTTGATTTTATTAGATTTTTAGTACAGTTTTTATATTTTTTAGATTAGGTTTGATTCGTTTTTTATTTTCTTCCTTAATTTTAGCATAACTTTTTATTTTAGTTTATTCTAATCCTGATTTTATTGACTATAACGTGGGTGTTGTTTATGGACCTTCACTAGAGGATCTCATTAAACAAATAGTTATTCAAAATCTCCAATTCCAACAAACAACGGATTCCACACTTAGGAAATTGGAGATAATAGTTGGACAATTAACCACTGCAGTTAATCAGATACAGGCCCAGAGATTAAACCAACTGCCTGCCCAAACACTAATGAATCCAAATGAGCCAAATACTCTCAATGTAAATGAAATTCCTCTTGTTGAAACCTCAAGGGTGCTTGAAACGGTTGCTGTGAAAAGTAACAAAGCTATTGTTACTCCAAGAGTACCTGAACCTGTTGATGATAAACAGGACAAACCACTCCCTGAAAATTTAAAATATGCATACTTAGAAAGTGAAAATTTATCTTTGATTATTTCAGCTAACCTTGGATTTGAACGGGAAAAGCTGCCGCCAACTCTAAGGGAACATAGGAGAGGTATCGAATGGACCTTGGCGGACATTCCTAATAAGAAAATGTGTCAAACACAACAACAACTCAGCCCCTTGATTCTGGATGTGTGGAAGAAGAATGTGACCAAACATGTGTGGGGTAACCATAAAAAAGCCTTTTTTGCCAAATACCAACCACTCACAAGCTTTAAGTTCTCCACCTTCAAGAGGGAGTTTTCTTTCCTTATTCTTAAGATATACTTGTTGCTTACATTGAGTACAATTTGTTATTTAAGTATGGGGGTGTGTGTTTTTGTTTTTAAGTTTTTAATTTTTAACTATAAAAAAAGAAAAAAAAATTGTTATTGTAACATTTTTTTCCATGGGTTCTTGGTTTGTACAAGTTGTGAGCGATTTTACTATTCTAGGACCATAGGTTTTTTGACATGACTTGATTGATTTCTTGTTGCTCTTGGTATAATAAGTTGGATATGAGCACTAGCTTCTACATCATCTGTGATAGTCAGTGTCCCTGGTGAGAATTAAGCATTTTAATGGATTAACTACATTTTGTCATTCTCTCATTTCTTGTGTGTGACTCAGTCATGTTTGTTAGTTACTCTAGAACTTGACTTGATTCTTGTTGAAGCACTTGTTCACATGCATGCTTGAGATGATCTAGGCAATTATGTTTTTTTATCTACTTGCCAAATAATCTTACCCTGAATTTATCCCTTTGTTAAGCCCCTTTGAGCCTTTTTATCCCATTCTTTGTTTTATAGCTCATTACAAGCCCAAAAGTGAAAAACAATGTTCTTACCCAATCTTAGAGGGTGAAGGAGCTTTGATTTGAAAATTGTCATATCCATAAGTGTGGGGGTGTCCAAATTGTGGTTCTCACTTGTGTTAGTTCTTGGGGTCTCAATGGAAAGTTTGGCAAGTACATTTGTATAGAAAAGTATTCCCCAAAAAGAAAAGAAAAAGAAAAAAATGGAATATGTATACATCTTTTTATTTTTGTTTCAAGAAGAGTGAAAGTTGTGTGGAGAGAGTTATGTGGAGGAGTATATCAAAATAGAGAAATTCATCACACCTTGTTGAAGTTGGACCCTCTCATGCTCATTGTACAATTGATTTTCATTGTTTCTTTATCCTCTTTGATTCTTTTTAGCCTAGTTCCCCCTTAGGATTATCCCACATTAACCTTGGCCCCATTACAACCCTTGTAAAGACCTTTTGATCTTATGTGCAGTGCATGTGTTCTTAAGTGTGGATGTTAGAAGTTTGTCAAGCATATGGTAGTGCTAACTTTCATTGATGTGCTTATTATATATATGAGAGTAAACACAAGCCTAGACTTGAGTGATTGAGAGCATTACTTATACATATTCTGTGAGGACTCATCACTTATGATTCACTCTCTAATGCTCTATCCTCTTGTTTGCCTTGATTGTAATTAAGTGTTATCTTTGATTTTCATTCTACTTGAAGCCTAGCAAAAGTATTTCTCTTATGACTTTGCATTCTTTGGGTTCATTGGAAACTCATGCATTGTTTTCGTGTCTTGTTTTGTGTGTTTTTTCCGGAGTGCAAAAGCTTAAGTGTGGGGGAATTTGATCAGTGTATTTTAATGCACTATTTATAGCTTTTCACTTGGTGATTTTAGTTGTGCTTTGTGCCTAATATTTAAGTCTTAGCACGTTTCTAGACTTTGGGTCTTAATTGAGCAATATAGCAATTTCTTGATTAATTCTTGTTTTTATTGCATATTGACCCCTGTCCACTCTGTAGGCCATAATTTTTTCTGTCCTTATATGATTGAGGCGTGCGAGCATGCGTTAGAAAGCTAAGGAACAGAGCTACAATTATTCTGTTGAGATCGAAACCCAATTGTGAAGTCTTGATGGTGACAACTACGAAATACCGAAGCGGTACTGTGTAAAACGGGTTTTGGGCCGAATTTCAGTTTGTTAACGGGCTTTTATCATAGAACCCGTTTAGGGATTTAGGTATTTCATTTTCTTTAAGACTAAATACACTTTTCAGAGCTGTCTTGGCTCTCTTACGCATTCCTATTTTCAATTTTACGTTAACCTCCATGGAAGCTTAAGGCCCTAGATCAATCTATTGGTGAAGGGTGTTGCTGTAAGGATTTTGAGGTTCAGTGCTTAATGTTTATTTTGTTTTTATGGTTTTAATTCTTTCTCTATCAATTTCATCTCCATAATTCTTGCTGCAAATTCGGTTTGTGTTTTGCTTAATTACTCAAACTCTGTGATTTGCTTATGTGATTCGTTTTATGATTCAGTTTTGCTTAATCACTTAATCATGATTCTGTTTTGCAACTTTCATTATACAAACTATTTTATCGCTTGTTTAATTTAGTTTGGATAGGAATTGATAACATCTATGGCGCTTGTTTATAGGATTGATAGAATTCAGTTATGATGTTAATTGTGATACTGGCACTTGTTCGCTATCACGATTGATTGAACACACTGTTTTGACGCTTGCTTTAAAATGCTGTGAGTTCGTATAAACTGACTGGCCCTTGTTCACTTAGTTTATGATCAATCAAGAATTATCAAACCTTGCACAAATCTTTATTTTAGAACCGATGAGAAATCCAAGAAATGCACCTGAAACCAATGGATTGATTGTCTATCTTTAATTGTTTTTCTTCATTAAACATCAAACTCTCTCCTAAAAAACCCCCATTTTATTGTTTTTTTTTGTTCTTGATTTTGGTAATTTCATTATTTAGAGGTTCTCGAGAGACGACCAAGGTCTCTTACCTTGATACTATATTTACTCTTTTTAATTATTTTGACCCGCGTACGACCACTGATCATTTACCTTTTCACACCTCTCAAGGACTTTTTCTAAGTTAGCCAAACAGTCATTAAAACTTGATCCATGCACCGAGAAGTCGTCCATAAAAACTTCCATGATATTTTCAACAAAATCTGAAAAAATGGACATTATACATCGTTGAAAAGTAGCAGGAGCATTACACAGACCAACACTCTTGGGACCCTACTACATCATTCAGATCCCCAGCTACTAACCAGCCTTCCGGAACAGACGAGGATAATCTATAAAGCTCTTGCCACAAATCACGCTTATGGGCTGCATTTGGATTGGCATACACAGCAGAGAAATTCCACTGAACCCCACCATGAAATTTAACATGCAAATGAACAAATTGGAAGTGCTTATTAATCACTAAAGCTTCCACCAAATTGCTTTTCCATGCCACAATAATCCCTCGTGAAAAACCTCTAACATTGGAATAATGAAATTCATCAAAACCAAGTCTATTCACTGATCTCCGTAATCTCTCCGCATCCATCCGCAACTCAACAATCACAATTATATTAGGATTATAAGTATCCATAAATTGTTTACATACTCGAAAAAAGTCATCACTTCCCGCTCCTCTACAATTCATGTGATTCCCTTTAAAACCATTTGGAACATCGTTCACTTCCTCTATTGTCTCAGCCACATAGTCCATATCTTCAGGCGAATTTGCAACAGCACTGGGAGTATTCGCATCTCCATCACCACCAGTAACAGCGGATTGGTGTATGCGACTATCATTAGGGCTGTTCATGGTTCGGTTCGGGCAAAGAACTGAACCAAACCAAACCGAACTGATAGAAACAGTTCGCCGAACCGAACTGAACCACGTTAACAGTTCGCCGAACCAAACTGAACCACGTTAACAGTTCAGTTCACAGTTTTAATTACGAACCGAACTGTTTATAAACTATTCTGTTTTATCTGAACTTTGAAACTCAAACCAAACCGAACTGTTAATAGTTCTTTTCATCGAACTGTTAAAGAACTACTAAACTGTTAACAGCAAATTCAACTACAAAATAATTATTCCATTACCAAATCAAATTAATTATTCTTTACATTTCCAGTTTCACAAGAACAATTCAAACACAGTAGGAATTTCCAACACAGTAGGAATATAAACTGATTAGCATCCATCTAACAATTCAAATGCTCTTAGAGAAGCTCGACTACAAGGGCAGATGCACCACCTCCTCCATTGCAAACGCCACCAACACTATATCCCATTTTTCTGCTTCAGTACCTGCATGCAGTGACTTTTTAACTAACTGAACAAAAAGGAACTTCCCAGATTATGGAGGATGTTATTACATGAATGATTGCAACTATAGTTACTTAAATATCATATGATGATCACTTAAAAAAACTAACAAGAGATTGACTTTCCAACACTTCCAGTTTTCCCACCTCTAGTTTGTTGTCTGATCCTCAGGTGCTGCTTGTCCTGAACCTTCATACTCCCCTTCATACTCAGCAAACAACTCATAACAATCTTGAACCTACTCAACATCAAATTACTAAAACTAATAAGTCGCAAAGTCCATGTTTGCAATGCAGTGAAGGAAAATAAAGCTAGAAATGACTCTCTCTTTCTGGAGAGTATTCTTGTCAACCTTCACAGTTCTCCCAATTCTATTCCCAAGGTGTTACAAGAATCTCGCATCATAGTATTCTATAGGCAAGTTTGAAACCCTTACCCATACAGCAACATTGGTAATGGATTCACTGAAAGCGTGAAAGTTTGGGGTCCATTCCCTTATCGTTAAATAATGATCATAGATCAGCCATGGTCCTCTAGTTAGCGCCACCTAATGATCCTCCATGTTTGAGAAAGTCACCAGGAAAAATTCGTTGCCAATGTCAATAATAGAAATAACTCCTTTTTGTACCCACATCTGTTGCAACCTTGATTCTGAACCGGACTCTTCGCTGAGCGATCGGTCCCTTTGATGCAGTAATCTTTGTTGTGCATTTTATAATACACGTGTGGCATGTGGGAAAAATTTGTTGCAAGAATTGAGATCTTTGTTGTAAGAAAGAAGCAAATTTATGTTTGCTAAAATTTAGAAGAAATGAACGAGGGTTGGTCCAAGTGGTAGCATGGACTTGGATCTCACCCTTCGAATCTTGGGTGTGGCAAAAACTCAGTTGCGAAGGGAGAACCACACGGGCCGGCAAAGCCGGAATCTCGTGACCAGCCAGGTTCCCCGGCGTAGATTTGTCACCGGCAAAGCTGGTGGAAACTACGCACTAATGACATGGTAACAAAAAAAAATTGCTTCTTAAATCTTAAACTAAAAGAGACTTTTTGAATTACATTTAATGTTATTATTATTTTATCACCGTCTAAATAAATAAAAGGAAATAAAAAAATTTAAAGTGCGGCAATAACTCTATTTGGGCTTTCGGATTTTGGCTTCCAGAAATACATCTTTTTGAGGTATTTCTGGAAAACCCATATTTCTGCCTTCCGGAAATACCATTTTTTAGGTATTTTCGGAAATATGATGGATTGAGGAATGAATTCGTTTTTTTAACATTTTTTTAAGGGTATTTTGGTCCGTTTGGTCAATTTGGGGGGTATGGGGTACAATTGGGGGGGGGTGTCGTGACCGGGATCCCGACGTAGACGGCCCAAAAATCGATATTTCAGGGAGTCGCCACCCAATTTATTAAATAGGGAAAATTGAGAAAAACCTACCTTAAAATTAATGGTCTGCGTAAACTAGGTTGGATTCGGGAGTCGGTTATGCATAGGGAAGGGCGAAAACTTAATTCCACTACACCCCTAGTACATCCGTCCTAAGACAGTTACCCTAAATCTGATTGTGCAAATATAAATTACGAATTTATTTGTTTTACCCAAAAATAAAATAGTAGAGAATAATAAGGGCTAATTTAGAAAAGTTTAATTTTGACTTAACGGGGAAGCCGCGCTCCTACGTATCCTCCGGTGCAATGAGGAACTCAAAAGTCACGTAGTTCTTCCTGAAAAATTTTGTTGGTTGGTATTTTTTAATATAGGGGTTTTAGGATTATTGAGCTGTACAGCTCATCCATCCTAGAACGCTGACTGACCCGTCTGTACAGTCGACTTAGTCCCCTATTTTAAAAATGGAGTTTTTGGAGTTTTGGAAAATGATTTTATGTGTGTTGGTTTGATTTTATTTGAATAGGGATTTTAGGACTCTTGAACCGTACGGTTCATTTATCCTAGAATGCTGACTAACCCGTCTGTACAGTCGGCTTAGTCCCCTATTTTCGAAAAATGGAGTTTTTGATTTATGGAAAGAAATATGTTTGTGTTTATTTTGATTTAGAAATTGTTTGTTTTAAATAGGGATTTTAGGACATGATCCGTAACGGTTCATTAGTAACCTAAAAAGCTGACTAACCCGACTGTACAGTCGATTTAGTCCCCTATTTATATTTTTTTGAAAATGAAATATTTATCTATTTATTTTTATAGGTTTTTTGTAAAAGGAAATAATAAAAACGAAAACAGAGGGTGCAATAGTAAAATGGGGTGCAGTTTGCAAAAATGGAGTTGTATTATTGTTTGCTTAAATGCAAAAGTATTAAGCTCCTTTGTGTCCTAGAGGGGTCCCTTTGGGAATAGATCTAAGGCTTTTTCTATCAAGTGAACCTCTCAAAGGTAGCTCTATAGAGTCCTAAATAAGGTTCCTAGAGCCAACGACCCCAATTAAGAACACTGATCAACAACAATAGGCAAGCTATTAGGAGTGCCAGCATTCTCAAGAGGGACCAAACTCTAGGTGAGACTTTCGTGACCACCCAACAGGACGCACATCCAGTAGGCCATCACTACGCAGTCTCGTTCTAACTTAGGTTATTCTCCAGTCCGGGTACAGGACTATTCTCACGTGTGTGCAGAAGTGTGATAGTGGAGTGTGTGTAGGAGCAAAATGTTAAATATACCCCCTAGCTGCAAAACAAACAAACACATATACAGAAAATAATAGTCTTCTACCCTAGGGTTTATATCAAGCATAAAATAATGATATACAAAAAGAAACTAAAGAAATAAATAAATAATCAATAAATATGTACATAAATAAATAAATAAATAAATAAATAGATATAAATAAATAAATAAATAAATAAATACAAAACTAACCTCAAGCTGATGAACGTGAGGAACGCCGAACCGGACCGAGCAGTCTGACCAGGTCAACTGCGAACCGGACTGCTTTGAGAACCGAAAAAAATTCGGTTCAAAAAAATTACAAAATAATCAAAGACAGACTTTTAGTGTCTGGACCGCAAAGGCTAGCCCAAAAAATCACTTAATCTGCCAATGACTCCCCCCCTCAATGTGGGACTAAAACAAGATAGAGAAAGCCATTCCCGTTTTGCTCAAACTAGCCACTGTGATTCCGGATTCGTTAACCGTTGGATCATCGTCTTTTTTTGACACCAGGTTCATGAGACACCCCTCTTCACTTTTACCGTTCGGATCGTCGAAATGAGGTCTCAGGAGAGAGAAATTGCCTTCGCAAAAGTAGAAAAAACAACCCCCGTTTTTCTCAAACCAGCCACCGTACAAGTGCGGTTCTGGATTCGTTAACCGTTGGATCGTTTTCATTTTTTGCCAGAAGGTTCTTGAGACATTCATCTTCACTTTCACCGTTCGGATCGTCGAAACGAGGTCTGAAGAGAGAGAAATCACCTTAGCAAAAAAGCTGCAGTTTTGGGTATTTTGGTTTATTTTTGTATTTTTGTAACTTTGACATTCTTGGGCCAAGTCATGTAAATGCATGTAAATGGACACTCCTTTTTTGTAATAATAATTTTTTATTGCACCTCCCTTTTTTATTTTCTTTTGTAATTTGTATTATTTCTTATCTATTTTATTTTTTATTTTCGTTTTTAATTAAAGATATTGTAACAAGAAAAATAAATTAAATCTACTTTGTAATTTTTTGAATTAGCATATTTTTTTAATTTTTGTTTAACCACTAAAAAAGTAATAATAACGCAAAATTAGCAAATTAGCGCAAAATGACCTATTCGAGGGATTAGGAATCAAATATACGCGAAAAACATATTTTTGTGATTTTTTTTTGGAAAAAGTAAAAATGTACCGGTTAAAATTGGGTGTTCACAGGGGTTTACAAAAAAAACTGCCCTTTTTTAGGTATTTCTGGAAAAATGATGGAATGAGGAATGGATTCGTTTTTTAACATTTTTTTAAGGGCATTTTGGTCCGTTTGGTCAATTTGGAGGGTATCGGGTACAATTGGGGGGGGGGGGGGGGGTTTACCAAAAAAAACTGCCCTCTATTTTGGTGCCATCCATCGCCTATTAGGAAATTTGTCAAAAAAAAAAGCTATTAGGAACATAACTCATCTGCTTATTACTTATATTTATTTTTATCGTTATCTCTATCTTTATATATGAAGACATATTTTTTTTATTTACCAAAAATATAGTGTAAAAAAATACATGTGTGTGATGTAACTATAACATTTTAGATTATATATATATATATATCTATATCAAATAAGCAAATGTTTAATAGAGAATTGTGTAAACTAATAATCTGTAGTAGGTCTTTAGTAAATTATTAATTCTACAATAAATATTTTGTAAATGATTTTCTCAATAGCAGAATGGTTGTGTATCTAGTATTATTTGATTTTTTTTATAAAGGATTTTATACTAACGATGATTAACTCGGGTAAGCTTAAAAAAAACACTCAAGTAAGAAAATATTTATTAGAAGTTTGGATAAAATCCGAATGACGTCAAAATAGTTAAAATTTATCAATAAGTATATTTTGTTAGCTTTTTAACTGGTAATATATAGATAGTTATAGTTTGTTTTTGATAACTTGGAAGAATCTAATTAGTATTAATTAGAGCTAGGTATTATTACCAAAAACATTACATCTGCTTACTTCAAATATGTGAATACTGTGTATGAAGCGGTGGGGCGATGTTTAGGGTTATACTATTTGTGACTGACAATTTTTTTCTTCGAGAAAGTGTGGCTGACATAAGAGTACTGAAAAAAACACGAGTTCTCTCTCTGAGACGGAGAAGTGTGATCTTCCAAGGAGGAGGATGATCAAAATGCTAGAAGCTCCTGTTGGAACAATTCTCGATTTCACAGAGAAAGAATGAGAAGGTTTGAGAGAGAGAGATCACAGAGAGGAGGAAATACAGTTAAACAGAATTTGTGAAAAGGATTAGTGTTAACCAAGGTGGTTAACTCACTTATTTATTAGGAAATTTAATAGCCACATGTCACACTATGATTAGTCTACATTTTATATAGGTAAAACAACAAAAATGTAAAACTACAACTTCACTATTTACTGGACAGTAATTTCTAAAACTGATTTACACACAATACACCTTCTAAATCAATTTAGTAGCACTTTTCAAGCCAATTTTCTTCCTCAAATCTTCGAATCTGCTGACCTTCAGTGGCTTAGTCAGTAAATCTGCAATGTTATCTTCAGTTTTGCAGTACTCCAGCTTAAGCTTCTGTTTTGCAACTTGATCCCGAAGAAAATGGAATTTGGTCTCTATGTGTTTGCTCCTACCATGAGCAATTGGATGCTTGGCCAAATCTATGGCAGATTTGTTATCCACAAGCAGTTTCACAGCATCATCATTCTTCAATTTCAGTTCACTCGGCAGCATGTTGAGCCATTGTGCTTGGCATGTTGACATAGCAGCAGCTATGTACTCAGATTCACGGGATGATAGAGCCACTACACTTTCCTTCTTGAACTCCATGAGATTGGAGCATCACCATACATAAACACATAAGCTGCTGTGCTCTTCCTATCACCTTTATCTCCACACCAGTCTGCATCTGAGTATCCAAACACCTCCTTGTCATTTCTTCCACTTCCACTAGGATAGAATACACCCATATCAGCAGTCCCCTTTATATATCTCAGTATACGTTTTGCAGCTACCAAATGTGAGGTCTTTGGATGTTCCATAAACCTGCTTATGAGCCCAACACCATATGATATGTCAGGCCTTGTATGACACAAGTACCTCAAGGATCCCACCAATTGCTTGTACAGAGTTGCATCCACTGTTTTCCTTTCACCATCAGTTACTAGCTTCACTGCAGTGTCTGTAGGAGTGGCAGCAGGATTACAATCATTCATATTAAATCTTCTTAAAACATCAGCATCATACTTCTTTTGATGTAACAAGATTCCACCTTTTGTAGCAGTAAACTCATTGCCCAGGAAGTAAGTGAGAACACCCATGTCTGACATTTCAAATTCACTCTTCATACACTTCTTGAATTTCACCATGTCTTTCTCACTGGTTCCTGTTAGCAGCATGTCGTCCACATATAAACAAACAACCAGCCAATCTTCTATATTAGATCCCTTCACATAGATGCCATGTTCATTCACACACTTCACAAAATTTAATTGCAATAAGAATGAATCTATCCTCTTATTCCAAGCTCGTGGAGCTTGCTTTAAGCCATAAAGAGCTTTTCTCAACTTGTATACCTTTTCTTCCTTACCATTCAGCACAAAACCTGGTGGTTGGTTGACATATACCTCTTCCTCTAAGTAGCCATTGAGGAAGGCAGCCTTCACATCTAACAGATACATATACCAGTTCTTAAAACTGGCTATTGCAACAATTATTCTTATTGTCTCAATCCTTGCCACAGGTGCAAAGACATCATTGTAGTCATGTCTAGGTCTTTGTAGGAACCCCTTAGCCACCAACCTTGCTTTATACTTCCCAATTTCACCATTGGGTTTGATCTTGGTCTTGAAGACCCACTTTACATCTATAACCTTTTTCTGTTTGGGCAAATCAACTAGCACCCAAGTATCATTTCTTTCAATTGAGTTCAGCTCTTCTACCATTGCTTGCTTCCACTTAGACTCTTTGAGAGCCTCTTCTATAGTTATTGGATCACAATCAGCAAGTAATGCCTCTTGCAACAATTCTCCATCAGTTCCTATGGCACTGTCAGGGAACAATTGAAATTCATTCAATTTTTGTGGCAGCTGTCTGTTCCTTCTTGGTCTCTCATGTGCACCTTCTGGTTCATTCATTACTTCATTCACAACATCATGGTGCTCATTCAATGTCACTGCTACTGGTGTGTCCTGCACAGGCTCCAGTAACACAGTAGTGGCAGTATTACTTTGTGCAGGATTGTTCCACTCCCATCCCTTTGATTCCTCAAAGACTACATCCTTGCTAATAACCACCTTTTGTCTATTCGGATCATACAACTTATAGGCACCAGTTGAATGATAGCCTAATAGAACCATTGGCTGAGCTTTGTCATCCAATTTCTTTCTCAGTTGGTCTGGAACATGTCTGTAACACAGTGCCCCAAACACTTTCAAATGTTTCACACTTGGTTTCTCACCACACCAAGCCTGTTCAGGAGTCATTCTATCCAGTCTCTTAGTTGGGCTTCTATTCATGATGTACACTGCTGTGGTTACTGCTTCTCCCCAGAAGTAACTTGGCATATTTCTACTTTTCAACATACTCCTAACCATGTTTAATACAGTCTTATTCTTTCTCTCTGTTGTACCATTATGTTGGGGAGTATATGGTGTTGTGACTTCATGCCTTATCCCTTCATCTTTGCAAAATTTCTCAAATTCAATGGAGGTATACTCACCACCTCCATCAGTTCTAAGTCTACTGATGTAACATCCCGATTCTTTCTCAATCATTATTTTAAACCTTTTGAAGACATTAAGCACTTCACTTTTCTTACTAAGTAGATAGATCCACATCTTCCTAGTAAATTCATCAATGAATGAAACAAAATAGCTATTACCTCCTAATGTCTTCACCTCAAATGGGCCACAGACATCTGAGTGAATGGCTTCAAGTCTCCTTGATGCTTGAATCTTCATTTCAGTGTTGTAGGAGCTTCTAGCTTGCTTGGATTCACAGCATTGCTTGCATACTTCATCAGGCAGTTTCAATGCAGGCAGGCCATGCACCATACCTTGAGCAGTCAAATTCCTCAAGTCTCTAAAGTTCAAATGCCCATATCTTTCATGCCATCTCCACACTTCATCACTGGTGACAGCTTTCAAACATTCATCATTGACTATACTCATGCCAACTTTGAATTTTCTCCTATTGTTCAAGTTGCTTTCAACAGTAGCCTTCCTTTAGGATCATATAGCTTCAATTCCAAATTTTCCATTTGAACTGAACATCCCTTCTCTAGAAGTTGTCCCAGGCTTATCAAATTGCTTCTCATTGATGGAAGAAATAACACATTTGTGATGAGGTATGTCTTGCCATCATTCCTCTTGATTCTCACTATGCCACAACCTTCTGCATTTATCACTCTATCATCACCAAACCTTATAGACTTCTTCACTGATTCATCTAGATCAATGAACCAATTTCTATTTCCAGTCATGTGGCTTGAACACCCTGTGTCCAAGTACCATAAATCTTCACTGTTTCCACTTGACTCTGCCATCAACACCAGTTCATCATCACCTACTCGTCTGGCCACTTGTTGCTGCACATGTGTTCCATTCTCAGTGTTAATTTCACCAATTTCTGCCATCAAGACCACTTCATCATCAGAGTCAGAATCACCTCTAGCCAGTTGTGCCTCTTCTTGAGTGTTCTTTGATTTACACTCATCTGCATAATGACCGAATTTCTCACAATTATAGCACTGCACCTCCTTCTTGCTATATTTCTTGTTCTCCCCTTTATTCTTCTTCCATGTTTCTTTTCTCTTTTGGAAATCATTTTTCTGATCATTATGCTTATTTGACCCTTCACCACCTTTGTTCCATTTTCCTTTCCCTTTCTTGTTCTTACCCCAATTCCCTTTCTTGTTCTGAGATTGTGCTAGCAACACTTGTTCACTTGCTTTCTCATTTGATTTATCACCAATTCTTGCACGAATTCTTGTTTCATTCGCTTCAAGAATTCCTTGCAATTCAGCCACCTTCAATGTATCCAAATCCTTGGATTGTTCAATTGAAGTCACCACGTAATCAAATTGTGGAATTAGGGTTCTTAACACTTTGTCAATTTTCCTCCTATCTGTCACAGTTTTTCCATTGGCGCGCATTTGGTTTGTAATCAATGTCAATCTATTGAAATACTCCGCAATTGTCTCTTTCTCATTCATTTGAAGCAGTTCATATCCCCTACGCAGCGTATTCAATCTTACTTGCTTCAATGATGCATTGCCGGAGTAGACTGTGGCTAATGCGTCCCATGCTTCCTTCGCCGTTTCATACTCAGAAATCTTCTCAAATGCTTCGCCATCAACACCTTGATGGATCAAGAACAACACTTTACTGTCTTTCCTTTGCCATTCACGAAGCACATCTCCAGCAACTTCTGCGGGTATTCCGGTTCGCACAACATCAAGCACTTCTTGATACCGGAACACCACTTTCATCTGCACAATCGATTTATCGTAGTTCTTGGAATTAAGAACCGGAATGTTCGCCGGAAGTTGATTGGCGTTCTGGTTCGCCATTATCACGCCTCAAGATCACGAACACGATCGCGAATCAAAGCTCTGAAATACCAGTTTGTTGGAACAATTCTTGATTTCACAGAGAAAGAATGAGAAGGTTTGAGAGAGAGAGAGAGATCACAGAGAGGAGGAAATACAGTTAAACAGAATTTGTGAAAAGGATTAGTGTTAACCAAGGTGGTTAACTCACTTATTTATTAGGCAATTTAATAGCCACATGTCACACTATGATTGGTCTACATTTTACATAGGTAAAACAACAAAAATGTAAAACTACAACTTCACTATTTACTGGAGTGTAAATTCTAAAGCTGATTTACACACAATAGTTCCAAGAAGGTCGATGTGAGCATCAGTTCTCCAATGCTTCTTCCCAACCAATAAGCTATATATGCGGATGTGGTGGAAGGGGATGCACGTGATGGGACTAGTCCACGAAGGAGAAGCTTCAAGGAAACTATGTTTAATGCAAAAGTCTGGCGGGGAAGAAGATCTGAATGAGAATAATGGTGATGCAACTATGGAAGAGGAGGAACAAGAGTTCATTAAAGAGTGGCGGTGATGAGCAACTGTCTAAGGAGGGGGAGAAGAGAATCCACATGCCACGGAGGAAGGGTTTGTTCGTGAAGTTGTTGGGGTGCAGGATAGGGTATAAGGCCTTAGAAGCTCGTATCCGACAACTGTAGATTAAGGAAGGAGTCAGAAACTTGATTGATGTGAGAATGAACCTTGGCTCATTTTTTATCACTATTTGATTGTAAGAGAGTGGTCAGCCAATTTTGGTAGTTGTTTTTACCCCCCCCCCCCCCCTTGAACCCCATACCCCCCTTTTACGCTAAATCCCCAAAATACCCTTAAAAAATTTTATTTTTTTTTACAAATTTTCGGAAATACACATATTTCCGGAAGCCAGAAATATGGGTTTTCCGGAAATACCTCAGAAATGGCTTCCGAAAATACCTTTTTCTGAGGTATTTCCGGAAAACCCATATTTCTGCCTTCCAGAAATATGTGTATTTCCGGAAATTTGTAAAATTTTTTTTTTTAAAATCGAGCAAAATAATTGTAACCGAACGTGAAATCAAATTACGCGAAATAATACAGTAAGGTAATTAAAAGGGAATTAATTAAAAGGGAAGGAGCATGGATCAAAATAGCTTCCGGAAATACCTCTTTTTGAGATATATCCGAAAATCCCTAAAATTTAACTTTCCGGAAATACCTTAAAAAATGGTATTTTCAGAATATTTTTTGGAAAAATACGTTCCGGAAATACGTCTATTTCCGGGAAGTTTAGGGAAAAAACTCACTTTTTCCGGAAATATGATGGAATGATGAATGATTTCGTTTTTTAACAATTTTTTAGGGGTGATCGAGCAGATATTTTAAGCTTTTGTGATCACTAAAAACTTCGAAACGAGAACCATAAAGGTAATGTCTCCAAATCTTTAATGCAAACACAATAGCCGCCAACTCTAAGTCATGAGTTGGGTAATTCCGTTCATGAGGCTTCAATTGTCTGGATGCATAGGCCACCATGTGTTGATTCTGCATAAGAACACACCCTAAACCCTTCCCAGAGGCGTCACTGTAAATTTGGAATCCCAGGGACAAATCCGGAAGAATCAGGATTGGAGCAGAAGTCAACCGAACTTTCAATTCGAGGAAACATTCCTCACAATTAGTATCCCATGTAAACGGCTGATCTTTGCGAGTTAACTGGGTAAGTGGGAGAACTAACTATGAGAAGCCTTGGATAAATCTCCTATAATAGCCTGCTAGTCCCAAGAAGATTCTTACTTCGGTTACTGAAGTTGGTCGTTCCCAATTTACCACGACTTCAACCTTGCTAGGATCGACTGCTACTCCCTCCTGGGAAATCACATGACCCAAGAACTTTATTTCCGACATCCAGAAATCACACTTCGACGGCTTTGCATATAACTTCTTTTCTCAGAGTACATTCAAAACAAAGCGGACCTCAACAGAATGGTGTAGTTGAAAGAAAAAAAACAGGACATTGCAAGAAATGGCTAGAACATTGCTCAATGATTCAAAAATTGAAAAATATTTTTGGGCAGAAGCAGTAAATACTTCTTGCTACATTCTGAACAGAGCAACAATTAGAAAAACTCTAAACAAAACTCCATATGAACTCTGGAAAGGAAATAAGCCTATTATCTCATATTTCCATGTATTTGGCTGTGATTGCTATGTTTTAAATAACAAGGACAATCTAGGAAAGTTTGATGCTAAGTCTGACCCTGCATTATTCTTAGGATATTCTCTCACATCAAAAGCATATAGAGTATTTAATCTTAGGACTAAAGAGGTTGAAGAAAGCATGCATGTTATGTTTATTGAAACTAACAGTTCAACAGAAAGAAATGAAGATGATGAGATAGATGCAGAAAAGACAGATGAGAAGGTGATGTGAGCCCACATGCATGTCTAGCCTAATTATGGAGCTTGGATGAAGGTCACAAAGATAAAGATTCAAAAGACCAAAAAGATATTCAACACTTAAAGGGAATATACTTTAGTGTGTCCACCTTGATAATTGACAAGGACACACTAAAGGTGACCAAGAATACCCTAGGGAATTTCTAGAATACCCAAACTCTAGTGTTCCCTATTTCTTTGTATTTGCTTTTCAATAAATTTAGGATTTCATTTTTTAATTGTAATGAACATTTGTTTTTGAGCCTTGTCGGCCATTTAGGAGGCTATGGACTTTAGTTACTTTGATTTGGCCATGGGCTTTGTTTTCCTTTTAGTGGATTGTATGTTGGGCCTAGGATCCAATAGTCCAACATATAAATAGTTTTCTCTTCCTTGTAATTCCTTAGAACTTTGAGGAATGAAATTCACTTTTACATTTTGAGCATGTGGGTGCCCTAATACCTAAGTGAGTGGTGAGTGGCTAGTTGCTAATGTTAGTGAAGGTTCATCATGGATTCTCCAAGGTTTTTTGAGATGAGAACCTTGAGCACACAACCTTGAGGCTAGGAGAGCTCAAGGATAGTGTTGTCCTTATCATCTTCCCAAGGAAGAAGTGGTGGACTTCCTTCTCCACTTCCATTTCTATCTCTTCCATATTTGCATTTTCTTCCTTTCAAGTAAGTGTTCTGTCATTTGTGTTGTGTTTTTGTTAATCTTGTTCTTGTGTTTTTGTGAGAAATAACTTATTTTGTCATTTTTCTAGATCCAAATTTTAGGAGATAATGTTAGATCTCATCAAATGGTATCAAAGCTAGTGAAATTTGGCAATATTTTTTTCTCACATTTTTCTTTTCTCACAGTGTACTGTTCACGTGTTTTTTTCCCCTTCTTGCTGTCCAATTTCGATTCTGTTTTTGCTTGAGTTTCTTGAGTAATTCTTGATTGCAACTTGTTTCTATTGGGATTCGCAACATATTACACACTTGTTTCACAGAATTTGAGCAAGATTTCTTCAGATTCGAGTTTAAAAAAACCATAGCAAGTTAGCGCTCTCAATCTCAATTTCGTTTCTGATTTATCATCGATTTCCTTCGAATTTGTTGTTTGTGTTTGCTTCTTGCACTAAATCCGAACCTATAGCAACTTGTTTCATGAATTTTGGTTGAGTTTTGAGCATTGTTGCCTCTTCAAAAAAAGTCAAACTCGTTTTCCACTGTAAACGCACATTTTGAGTAAGCTATTCTCCTTTTATATGTAAATTGATGATGGATTCGAGTTCCTTATGGAATTTCGCATGAAATGGAGTATTCGTTTGCTTGATTTGGTGACGAAATGAGATTTCTGGAAATTTAACCTTGAAGCTTTGAATATTCATCTTCTACATTGAATTTTCCAGAATCACTTTTTGTAGAAGTTCTTTTTAGGTTCTGAAAGTTGCATAGTTGAATTGCTTGTGAAAAATTAAGTGAAATGGAGTCCAAGTTTGTCTGATTTGGTTGAGTATTCACTGAGATATCCACATTTTAAGAAATCAAACATTCAAAGAGTTCTTAGTCACGTTCATATCGTTCTTGAATTTCTGGAATTTCCAAAATCTGTTTGATCCAAATTTTCTGTTTCAAATCTGCAAAATCTATTAGGAAACTCAATAAAAGTCCAAATCAAGTGATTCAAAAGCCAGGTATCTTGTCTCAAAATCTACAATGTTTTTGAGACATTAAAAAAATATTCCAGCAAAAACAAAAGTGAAAGAAAAAGCAAAATATCAAAAACAAATATTATATTATACTAAAAAATGGAAATCAACCCTGAGAAGGATTAAAATGAAGAAGAAATTAGTGAGAATGAAGGTTCAGAACACTGAAGATGTTGCTGAAAAAGAACATTCTCACGAGGAGCATGCATCTGAGGAACTTGAGAGGTTCCTCATCAAGAGAAAGATGCATCAGAAAGTTCTGATGATGAAAAGACCATCATAGACAAAGGAGAAACTTCTTATCACTCCTCCACAAAAATGGTGATGGCACCATTGCTGAAGGTATACACCATAACAAAAGAAAGAACTGTGTGGAAGCCTGCTGATCAAGAGGTGACAAGTAATTTGGCGCATCAATTTGATACTGTTGCTTCTGGAGAAGGGTTGAACACACCAGAGAAGAATTCTGGTGGTGGAAATTCAGGAGAAAAGACTGAGGAATTGCACCTCAACTCTTCTGGTGGTAATGATTCTGAGAGAACTGTTGTGCTTAAAGGCTTAACTCCGTTCAATTTGAATGTTGATGCCACAGAAGAACCATTTCAAGAGGTTGCAATTGAAGAAGAACAAGTGATAGCTACTGAAGAAGCTGAGAAAGAACAGCAAGAAACAGAGAAGGTTGAATCTGCTCAAGAAGGGATAGGTGGTAACGCTTCTGAACCTTTAACACAATCCACACCAGCATCACCACAGGGGGAGCTTCACCGTGACCCCTCCTCACATATTATCCAAAGCCCTCTTCCCTCTATGTTCAATGAGCAAATGCCAACGCTTCCACCTTTCTCCCCTGTCTCAACTCTACCCTTCTCAATCCCACCTTTCTCACCTCAACCACTCCCCATTGCAACTGCACCTCCAATAGAACCATCACCAAATCCCATTATCTCATGAGTAACCTCACATAACCTTGATCAACTCTTAGCTGCCAACAACCTAGAACATGGCATCTCTCCACTCAAAACTGAAAACACCCTGACCTCCTCAAACATCAACCAATTTCTTAATCTGAATCAATCTCCTTTAGATGACTCCCCTCGACCAAAATTTCCTTTCATCAACAACCAATCTCACCCTTCTGACATGCCATCAAAATTTAGGTCTCTAGATTCCTCTTTCTTTAATGCTGGCCAACCTTCCGGTGTAGCACAAGAGAAAGTTGCTGAGGAATCTAAAGAGGAAAGCCCTTCTGCTCCTGAAGCTCTTGTCATTCGCATGTCCAAAATGGAGAAAATGATGAGAACAGTGAAAGCTCTACTGAAAAACGTGCTTGAAGGTCAAGCAATTCTGCAACAAGGGCAAAGAGCTCAAGCTGCTAGAGATGAGCAGTATCAGTCATGGATTCTACAGCAAGGGATGACCGCACTTGCTCCAAATCTCACTCCTCCAGAATCTGGTCCTGTCCCTTAGTTTCCTGACATTCCAAGACCTGCTACTTCCTCCTCTTCAGATGGGTCTCCCCATCGAAGTAGCCTCTTAATTTCTCTGCCTGCCTCCACCTTTCTGATGTTAGCCAAAAGGGGGAGAAGAGTAGTTTAAGTTAAGGGGTCTTAGAAGTTTTTTGATTGCTATGTAGTAGCTAATATTTGTGTTTGCATGACACTTTTTTGTTGAGAAGTATACTTCTCACATGCTGTTTTTATTTTTCTTAGGCAAATCTGCCAAAAAGAACATAACCTTCTGTAATCATATCAAAGATTCTTTTGATGAGCTTAATAAAATATATGTTCTTGTTTATGTTATTGTGTGGTATCTAAATTGTGTGAAATTAAACACTTATTTGTATGCACATATTCAGGGGGAGTAAAAATATTTATGCCTTAGAAAATTTTAAACAAGTATCAGAAAATTTAATCCATCTCATAAAGTTTGTCAAACATAAAAAATGGGGAGATTGTTGAGGTAAAATCCCTAATTAGTTTTGATGATTAACAAACTTCAAATGTGAGAAGCTTGAGTTATCTGATGTCATATGCTACTAATGCTTCTTCTTGAGTGAATAAAAAAGAACAGGTATAACCAACCAAATCTCAAGAAGGTATATGTTTATGAGAAGCATCATATTTGAGAAGACTTAAAACAATGTTGTACACAAGGCCTTAAGAAGGAAGGCTTCTCTTGACAAGATCAAAGATCAAGACCAAATGGGTAAACTTGAGAATGATCATCTTGAGAAGAATCATTTCAATCTGTGTCAACATGAGAAGGATAATCAGAAGGATCAACCTAAGAAGCATCATGACAGAACCAACATAAGAAAGGCTCTTAGAAGAATAGAGATGAGAAGCTCCATGACAAAAAGAGTCAAGCTCAGAAAGGTATCATATGAGAAGAATCAAGTTAAGAAGCATCATGACAAGAAGAGTCAAGCTCAGAAAGGTATCATATGAGAAGAATCAAGTTGAGAAGCATCATGACAAGAAGAGTCAAGATCAGAAGGGTCATGATGAGAACAATCAAGTTGAGAAGTATCACTTCATTAATATCTTCATAAGAAGCATCAACTTGAGAAGCATCATCTCCAAAAACTGTCATAGCTGAGAAGAGTCATAGTTGAGAAGAGCCATGACAGCTAGAAACTATTGTCTTCTGCAGTTAAAAAAAATAGATTTTTAATTAAAAAAATATTTAAAACCAAACTAGAAGAGAAACAATACCTTGGAGTTGATGAGAGGTAAGCAGAGGGATCGATCCTATAATGCATATAAAGATTTGAAGAATAAAAGATTGTCAAAAACTCATCAGTAATAAGTCTTATTTTAGTGTTTTCTAAATAATTATATTAAATAAAATTTGTGGAATTTTAATTCTATTTTTGAGCTATTTTACTACAAAGTGTTTATTTTTATTTTTCAGGGTTAAATATGAGCAAATGAGGAATTTTGGATGATTAAAGATCAAGGGTCAAGATTGCACAACAAAAAGGACAAAACAAAGAAATAAAAGTCAAAAATCAGAAGCACGCACAAGACCCGTGCGCCAACCCACACGACCCGTGCGCCTCTTGATGGCAGACAGGGTCGTTGTATCAGAGCATCACGCATTTCACTTGCTTTTTTCTTTCCAATCCGAATTTAAGGGCCTTGTCCTTCATTTGTGCCTATAAATACAAGCCATTGCTGAGTGAAAAATTCATTCATGGATCATAGGAAACTCATTTGATCATAGATCATTCATTGATCTCCTAAAATTGATCTTGGATCACTTGTACAAATTCTCTCAAAGTTCACTTCTAAATTTTATGCAATTTACTCTTCTTGCAATTTACAATTCTTGCTCTTTACTTTCTTGCAATTTATTTTCTTGCATTTTACATTCCTTGCAATTTATTTTCCCAATCATTTACATTCTTGCAATTTACTTTCTTGTCATTTATTTTCAAGCAATTTACAATTCCGCAATTACATTCCGTCATTTATCGCTTTCATTTATTTTTATGTCTTATTTTTCTACTCCTTCTAAATCCTTGTCTACAATGATCATGAGTGAGTAGACCCTTCTAGTCTTGGGATTGTGGGAATAATCCAATGATAGATCCTTAAACAATTCCAAGTCTAGACTCTATTTTATTAAAATTTTATTTCTAAATTAACCGCATCAGTTTTAAAGCTATAATTCAAATATCAAACGAAGAATCGAAAGGTGAAGTTTGATATTCGAACTATGTGCTTAAACAAGATGATCAAAACATGAAAATAGTTTTGAGAGTCTTGGGATAGTAAGGTTTGTACTTACGGGGTCTTGGCAATAATCAACCATGAGAATAGGTTTTGATTATTGTTTCGAGACACACTTTTGTGTTCTGAAAGGAAACTTGAGTTACCGTTGAAAACATTGTCCTTAGAAATGAACCTTAACATAAAATAGAGAATGGACGAGAAATTGTGAATGTTCTATCTTTGAGATAAAACCACAATCCTAAGACGCTTTTAATTTTGATTTTAAAAACCAACAAAAGAAGAAATTAGTGAGAAGGAAGGTTCAGAACACTGAAGATGTTGCTGAAAAAGAACATTCTCATGAGGAGCATGCATCTGAGGATCTATCTATATATATATCGTTGTTCTATAACCCGTTTAGATGAGTCCAATAGTAGACAATCCGGCGTTATAATACTATGCTAAGTTGGACGTATAATCCTATTAGTTATTCAAAAGCTTGTACTCACACGCAGTCTACTTTTCGGTTTTTCAAAACATTTATAGTTTTCCAAAACCATTCTTCCAAATTCGGTTGAACACATTTAAAACAATGTTTTTATCAAGTGAATATCATCACAATTGGTTGGAAAGAAGATTAGAAGAGGTTTGGAATCGAACGGAGCAACGAAACGAAATTTTGGTATCCGGTGACAGTGGCAGGCGCACGACCCGTGCCCAGGGGGGCACGGTCCGTGTGGGCTTCTTAATTTTTCGCAGGCATCACAGAAGAGGGCGCACGGTCTGTGCGTCCTGTGCAGATTCACAGTTCGCTTCCTTTATTTCATTCCGCTTTTCCGATCGTATCCAATCCGTAACCCAATCAAAATTCCAACAACACAACCAGAATACAAACACATTCCTGTACCATCAATTTCACATAATACATATATAATTTTTATAAAAACCGTAAAACGTTATTTTCCGAAAAACGGTTTCGACTCAATAATCTTTCGAAATCAAAATACCGATTTCAACCAACATTTCAACAACAAAACATAAAACCCCAAACGTGAGTAAAACTCACCTATCGTGATGAAAATCACGAATCACCGAAATGCTTAATGCTTGACGACGCCGAAATTCCACGAATTCTCACCGAACTCGCTCAACTTCAAAATCGCACTTCTCTACTCCAAATTCGAACTCCACCTCTTTAAGCTACTGTCCTTCCTCCTAATTGGCTTAATTCAAGAATGTAGGTTCAGAAATTTGTCAAGAACTACCCCCCATGACAACCAACAACATGCAAGAAAAAGAAGAAGATGAGATTGGGTCAACATTGAGCTTCAAGCTCCATCCATTGAAGATTGTAGTAGGAGGGGAATGAGAAGCTGAAACTAGGCTCATTGGAAAGAGCTTGAAAAATGAAGTGAAATGGGGAAGAAAGAACTTACATGCAATCAGGTTTGATGGTGGTGGTTTCCTCTCCTCTTCTCCTCCTTCGCTCCACTCTCCCCTTTCTCTCCTCCTATTCTTTTCTCTTTCTTTTTGGCTCCAGCTGAATGATGAAAATGAGGTAGGGTTATAATGTTTTAATGGGCTAAGGGTTTAAATGGTTGGAAAAGACCAAAATACCCTTGGCTCATTAATTCATTCTAAATCCTTATTTTTGCCCAAGTTCTCTCTAACTTGCACTTTAATCCTATGGTTTATCCACTAAACGTTGCTTTCTCGACCATCTCGTACCGGTGACATGATTTATTTTTCATTTGAATAATAAATCACTCGTAAATTCCATAAATTGAATTTAACGAAATTAGGGATGTTACACTATGATCCATTCCAACCCTTTCCTTTATTTCACGCCGAATGTGGGCATTTGATTCATTTTTATTTTCTGGAATTGAGCTTGGTTCGAAAGTAAACTACCGAATCATTTCGAAGAAAAAAAGACCGTACCTATTAAAAGGGATGTCTGAGATTAAATGGTTCAGATGTTTACTTCCCTATCGATATGGAATTTTAGAACCGAACCATAGTAATTTAATAGATCCTGCAAAGTCTCTGCTTTTTAACATTTATCTTTGATTTTTGTACTGTTTTAGGGTCATAAAATGGCAGAAAATGGTGCAGGAGGAGACTTAATGGTTGTGAACCATACTAGTTCGTTCAAAACTGAACAAGTATTTGATACTCTTGACAACCTGTTGGCATGGGTACGTTCTATTGGGCGGTCTCTTGGGATGGTGATTGTGATATCTCGATCTGAGAACGAACAAAGGTTAGGGAAAAAATATTGCGTCTTGGTTTGTGAAATAGTGGGAAAATACAAGTACGCTCATTTGGTTCCAACCGGTAGTAGAAAATGTTGTTGCAAGTTTAGGCTGAAAGGAAAGTTTATCAAAAAGCTTGGAGGATGGATATTGAGTGTTATGTATGGAACACATAACTACGCATGTGTATTGACATAGAGTCAAAAATGGGACTTCGATTGTTAAAGACATGTTTTGGCAACATCCAGACTCGATGGAGCTTCTAAATACATTCTCCATTGTATTGTTGATTGATTCCACATATAAAACCAACTGGTATAGGTATCCATTGGTTGAGATTATCGGTGTAACTTGATATTATTCGTACGATTTCCTACGAAAAATACATTAGCGGTATGCCAGAGATCATGCATCGTTATTTTGAAGATATAGTGAATGTGGAAGGTGATGGTAACTTCGGATTTTGGTGCATTGTTGCACTACTTGGTAGGGGTGAGGATGCTTGGAATACCGTGAGAAAAGATTTGTTGGAAGAGATTAAGCAAGACTTCGAATTCTACTATAAGTTGTATTGTGGGATGGGCAAAGACACCTATCTTATGAAATCGTTGACGTGCCAACATAGGGAACCATAGGAGAATTGGATGACTATCCTAGAAGCTGGTTAATTGATCGCAAACAGATATTCACAATTTTCCCATTTCAAGTTGCACCTTTCAAAAATGCACTCATCTTCAATATATGCTTTGTAGGGAACCACTTTGTACAGGTCTTTTTGCAGAAAGGAAGCCCAATACCCCTGTCGATTATTACTGGAATAGACACAAGGAAGATATAGCAATGGATTGGGACAAACCATTTACGGGATGCTTGCACCAGTGAAAGTCGTTATACTTAGATCTAACACCCATTGTATTGTAGACTAAACTAAAGATTGATGGTTATTTGAATATGTTGTTGAATTTCTATTCGATTTTATATTAAGACAATACATTTTGTCCACGTAATCGATCTTATATTCAGTAAAATTAGTTAATTTTTTGTTAGGATGTATTTTTTAAAACTACTTTATTTTTTGGCCTATACTAAAACTGTTGTTTTTATGTAGTATCAGATAGGTTCGAAACTATATATTCGAACTTTTCCGGAAATTCAGTAACGTCCATGTTTGTTACAAAACACCCCTAATGCAGACACAATATTTAAAATATTGAAATTTTAAAAAATTGGGGGTGTCCAACGAGTAGAGAGTAGGATTGTAGGAAGTATGGACCCAACCAAAAGAGCACACGCACCCATCTACTTGTACACAACACGATTAGGAACCAAAGTGGTTCGCAGAGAAGCATCGCTTGACACCCTCTCTAGTTGGGCTGAAAACAAAGATTAATGGGCGGGAAGAAGCATTGGAGAACTCAAACTCACCTCCTTTGAGCTTCTTGGAACTTCTAGCCTTTTGATCATCCTCCTCCTTAGAGGAGCCACGCTTCTTCGCTTTATATCGGTCACGCTTTCTAGAAGAAAAAATTGTCAGTCACAAATAGTATAATCCCAAACATTAATTGCCCCATCGCTTCATACTCATGGTACTCTCATATTGAAAGTCAGCAAATGTATTGTTTTTGGTAATACTTAATACATAGCTCTAATTAATACTAACCAGATTCTTCCAAGTTTTTTTTTGTTTGACAACAGATTCTTCCAAGTTATCAAAGACAAACTATACCTATCTATATATTACCAATTAAAAAGCAAACGAAATATACTTATTGATAAAATTTAACTATTTTGACGTCATTCAAATTTTATCCAGAATTCTAATAAATATTTCCTTACCTGAGTTTTTTTTTGAAGATTTCCTTACCCGAGTTAATCATCATTAGTACATAATATCAAATAATACTAAATACACAGCCATTCTGCTATTGAGAAAACTATTTACAAAATATTTACTGTAGAATTAATAGCCTACTAAAGACATACAAATTATTACTTTATACAATACTCTATTAAACATTTGCATTTTGATATATATAATCTAAAATGTTAGTACACTATATTTTTTGGTAAATAAAAAATATATATAGTGTAAGAAAAATACATATATGTCGTCATATATAAACATAAAGATGAAGATAAAAAATTAGGTGACCTCTCTCTTACAATCAAATAATGATAAATTGGGTGACCACTCTCTTACAATCAAATAGTGATAAAAAATGAGCCAAGGTTCATTCACCAGAGCATGCTCTCTATCTTTTCCATTGGCGAAGCTAACCATAAAGAAATAATTCCCGACATCAATCAAGTTTCTGACTCCTTCCTTAACACACATGAGACGAGCTTCTAAGGCCTATCTTGTGCCCTAACAACTTCACGAACAAACCCTTCCTCCATGGCAAGTGGATTCTCTCCTCCTCCTCCTCCCCCTTGGACAGTTGAAAAGCAGGGCATTCATGACTACCACTCTTTCATGACCTCCTGTTCCTCCCCTTCCAGAGTTGCATCACCATTATTTTCCTTCAGACCTTCTTCACCACCAGACTTTTGCCCTAACATGGTTTCCTTGAAGCTTTGTTTGGGAAGAAGCATTGGAGAAGTCATCACTAGTGGAAAAAAGACATTATTAAGCATCATTTAGCATCGGTTGTTTGAATAGCCGATGCTAAATGTTGAACCGATGGCATTTTTATAATTAAAAGGAAGATTTCATATTTCGCGTCTACTTTTAGCATCGGGTGTTTAAACACCCGATGCTAAATGTCTAAAGCAAATACATTTAGCATTGGGTGTTTAAAAACCCGACGCTAAATGTATTTACTTTAGACATTTAGCATCGGGTGTTTAAACAACTGATGCTAAATGTCTAACGCATATACTTTAGCATCGGGTGTTTAAACACCCGATGCTAAAAGTCCATTTTATTTTTTATTTTTCCATCGCATATCTCTATCTCTCACGATCTCTTCTCTCACTCTTTGAACCCTAAAACATTCCCAGTCTTCGTCACCTCCTCTCCCACCCCTCTCACTGTTCGCCTCTCACCTTCGTCACCTCCTCTCCCACCCCCTTTCACTCCCTCTGGCCTCTCACGGTCACGCCGTCTCGCTTTCTCACCGTCCTTACCCTCAATCGTATCTCCTTCACATAACCCTAGCAATGGCTAACGCTAACCATCATCACCACGAACGCGAACTCTTCGTGAACCCTGCACTACTTCTTCTTTCTCTGCGAGAGAAACCCTTGCACCACTTTGTGATTCTCCTTCGCTCTACAATCAGGTACAGATCTCCTTTCATTTTTGCATGCTATTCATGTTTTCCACATCGATTCTGTAACCATGTTCGATTTCCTCTTCTTATGCTGAAACAATTTGATTTTCCTATATCTTTTATGCTATTTTATTGATTTACTGATTCGTGATTTTTTGAATGTTAGGGTTGATACGCAGGTTGTCCAGTTTGCTAATAGTTTGATTGATGCCAGGAATGAGCTACAGCACAAGTATGTACAAATGTTTTCTAAAGCGGTTAGGTTACTTCGTATCCCGCACCCAAAATATTTATGTTCTTTGTTGTTCTGATTGCTTTTATGTCCTCTTGTTGTAACAGGGCTGATGTGGTTCAACGAAAATTTGTAATAACAAAGGTTTTACTTTGCAAAGCAGACAGATATCTTCTTTTGACCGTCTTCATCAACAGGTTGGTTAGATTTAGATAGCAATTTGTCACAACAAGGGAACCTTTATGTCATCAAGCTTATTTTAATTTTTTTTATTTCAGATATACAAGCTGGAGTTAGAGCAAAAATGATTAGAGGAGGATGCTTTTGTTTATAACACACTTCAATACCAGCTTAAACTTTCACCAGCATATCAGAAGGTATACTTTAAATTTGAGGCTTTTATAGAAGGATATAAGCATATTCTCTTTAATATTATCTAATATTTGCTACAACGCGCTAATTACTAAACCTCTTCATAAAGATGCTTGAAGTTGGAGCTTGCATGGAGAAGACAAAACAATGTAGACTTGAATTTACTTAAGGGATCCTCTTCCATTTTTTTCATTTTGGAGAAGGGTTGCAACTCATCTA
Organism: Astragalus membranaceus; assembly: GCA_039519185.1. NCBI lineage: Eukaryota > Viridiplantae > Streptophyta > Magnoliopsida > Fabales > Fabaceae > Astragalus > Astragalus membranaceus. The sequence goes on along the minus strand of CM076847.1, from coordinate 171,124,656 downwards.
TAACTATTTTTTCAGTATTTGTTGCACAGGCAAAAAAATGGGAAATCGAGAGTATGCTCAAGCTAATCAAGAGTATGTTGGTAAGAATCTATGTACATTTGCTTTTTTCTTTTTATGTGCTATCATTTGTTTGATTCTTAATATGGAAATGCAGCTGGCCAGCTTTAATGGAGATGGAAATGCAGAAAGTGATGCCCCAATCAGGTATTAGCTGATTCTGTCTGTCTGTTAAATCTGTTTTTAAGCACCAATTCATGTAGTACTTGGACGTGCTTTGCAGGAGAAGTTATATCTAGTGTACTATCCCACTATTCGGCAGATTGGGCTCAAGAAGGGGGTGATCCATGTTTACTTGTTCCGTGCTCGTGGATCCGTTGTAGCTCAAATCTACGGCCAAGAATAGTTTCAATGTAATTGTTCATATTTTGAGGCTTTTGTTTTGTTTATACAGCAGTCTTGTTCCTTCTCATATCCTCAGCTAATATGACAATTATGCTATTATGAATCATGTTGCTTTGATTGCTTAAACAAATTATTCTAGTATCTCTTAGCTAATATGACAATGTGTATTCAGTACATTTTGACATTCTGGACTTTTTTCCTTCAAACGCCAACACTTCAAGCCTAAAGGTTCCCTTCTCATATTCAGTACATTTTTTCATTCTGGACATTCTGGTGCTTAGTGCTTTTAGTTGTATGCTTTTGCATCTACTGTTTCTGAAATTATGATGCACTCTCAGGCTGGTGGCTCCTTAGGTACTGTTTTGGCTTGAATGCTTTTGGTTAACCATTTGTTTTTAACATCATATTATGATCAGTTATCACAGGCATGAGACATTCTTTTCATCTGCTTCTGTTATGAAGGTATCAAGGAATATTGATCTGGTGTATGGAGGAGGAAGTATTGGTCTAATGGGTTTGGTGTCTCAAGCTGTTCATGATGGTGGTCGTCATGTCATTGGGTATCATATCACTTTCTCTCTTTTTCTCACCTTTTCCATTTTTAATTCCTCTTTTCTTTTTGTTCTCATGTTTGTCTCTCTCTTTTTCCATTGACACTATTTTTTTTAACGGACCAGTGACACTATTTGTATTTGTCATGTTATTGTTTCTTGCAGAGTTATTCCCAAGACACTCATGCCTCGAGAGGTATGTCTGCTGCAGCCATGAAAAAAGCTTATAGTCTTTTTCTTCTTTCTAAAGTATTGTTTCTTTTTATTTTATTTGTTTCTTCTATTCATCAAGATTCCAACAATGATTTTTTCTCTCTTTTAATATTCCCCTTTTCCATTGATCCTATATATTTTATTCATGTATTCCCTTGTTATGTATCTTCTTCATTTTAAGTTATGCCACCACTCTCTTTGGGTTCATATAACCTTCTTCTTAGTTTTATTACATAGACTTGTTCATAAATTGGGTTCATATAACATGGTCTGGAACTTTCATCATTACTCAGCTGCTCTTTATCTCTTTACTTTTTGATCCCTTTTCTTATTTTCTGAGATGCAGATATGGACCAAAGGAAGGCAGAGATGGCTAAGCATTCAGATGCCTTTATTGCCTTACCAGGTTAGCCTTAGCTGAGAGTAGTTTGTTGTATCAGGAAACATCATAGTGCTTCTAGCTTTCTTATGTTGCACTGACCATATCTCAGTGTTTGATGGTTTCAAGAATAAGCTGTGAAATTTGTTTTTTAAAGATTTTTTTGACTTAAACAATACTAAACGGAACAACAGAATGTATGAGTTTGTGTGACAGAAGTGCCATCAAGTTTTATGAAGAGGTATTGGGAAGGAATGTCAATTTCGAATTTTGTAATTTATAAAAAAGAAATGGGAGACAAGGCCAAAATCCTACATGGTTGTGAAACTGTTAAACATTTCAAAAAAATTAAGAGGATATTGCTTTTAGTTGTTTGCTGGCATTTTCTACTAATGAACAGGATGCTAATTAAGTATGAACCCCCATACTCAACAATTTCTTTGTGGCAGGCTTACTTGGAAAATTGGAATGTCCATGCTCTTGGATGGATGTGGTTCTCTGCATTTCTTTTCTAGAATGTGGATCACAAACAGCTATTAATCCTTCTGAAGTTGGATCCCTGCCTACTTTGAAAGGTTTGAATTTGTATATATACATTTGTGTTTATGAAGTTTATTATATATGGTTGCATTAGCATATATGAAAACATGCTTTAGAGGTTTTATTATTTATCTTCTAAGATGAATTACACATGACATACTGAATTATAAGATATGCACTGATGTTTGTATTTTAGATGCAGAATCTGGCCCTTTTGGAACTGATTCATGTAAATTACAAAATAAAGATGTCAAAGTAGCTGTTGGGTTTCCTCCCCTGCAAAAGAAGCCTGCTGTTGCAATCAGGTCAACAACAAGTGAAGGAGGGATTAAAATGACTGATAACACCAACCCTGCTTCCATAATCATATTAGTCTTATTAGATTTTATTGTTTGTTCATAAAAAGATTTCTTGTTTACTTCCCTTTGTTGGAACACATTAATTTTGTTCAAGCAACAAATTATCTTTGTTCAATTTAATGCCTACTAGTTGTAATGTTGTATACCACGAGTTCCATGTCTGAGATATCATCAATGGGAATGTCAATATTTGAAGGTAGTCATTCTGAGACATCAGCTGAAGGTAGTCATTTGGACTATCTTGAGGGGAGGGATAGTAGGGTGTGGTAAGATGTGAGAACCATTTTTTTTTAAAAAAAATAGACATTTAGCATCAGTTGTTTCAAATAACCGATGTTAAATGTCATTTTCAGAACATTTAGCATCGGGTGTTTAAACAACCGATGCTAAATGTCATTTTCAGACATAAAAACATGAAATGGACATTTAGCATCGGCTATTTAAACACCCGATGCTAAATGTCTCACTTTTAGCATCGCGACATTTAACGTCGGGCGATAACCGACGCTAAATGTCCAAAATAACCGACGCTAATGTTTTTTTTTCCATTAGTGCATGGTCACCTCCTTTGACCTTCTTGGAACTTCTAGCCTTTTGATCATCCTCCTTTTTAGAGGAGCCACGCTTCTCCGCCTCAGACTCTTATGTTGACCACGCTTTCTAGAAGGAAAAAATAGTCAGTCACAAATATATCATCCCAAACATTGCCCCGCCGGTTCATACATGGTATCCATATTATTGGAAGTCAGCAAATGTATTGTTTTTGGTAATAATACCTAGCTCTAATTAATATTAACTAGACTCTTCCAAGTTATCAAAGACCTACCAATCTATCTATCTATTTATATTACTGTAACGAAATATACTTATTCATAAATTTTAACTATTTTTACATCATTCAGATTTTATCCAAAATTCTAATAAACTACTTCTATGACCGTTGCTCCGCACGGGCTCGCCCTATCCATTTATTTTTTTGGTTACATGTTATCCATTTTTTGTTACATTTATCTTTTGTTTTTTTGTTACTACGTTAATGGTGCGTAGTTTTCACCGGTTTTGTCGGTGACTAATCTACGCCGAGGAACTTGACTGGCCACGAGTTTCCGCCTTTGCCGACCCGTGCGGTTCTCCCCTCCCAACTGAGTTTTTTCCACACCCACAATTTGAACCCGAGACCTTGGGGTGAGATCCAAGTCCAGTTACCACTTGGACCAACCTTGTTAGTCTATTTTACATTTATCTATTTAAGTGTACGAATAAATGAATTGATTAACATTTTTTTACATACAATTACACCAGATTTATTTTTTATATAGTTGGATATTTTTAGCTCTGGAGTTAAACTTATTCAATCTGCATCATGATTATATTCACAATTCAACTAATAACAAAATTTGACAATTACAATATTGTTGTTGCTTCCCTAATCTAATCACAATATAAATAATCACAATGCTCCACGAACCCATCACCGATGCAACACAATCTCAATGTGTATTATCATGCAAGTTCAACTCAAGAGAAGTATCATATTTAAGGAACAATGCATTAAGTAATTCATTCCATGTATCAGGAACACCAGGCAAATGGCTACAATCTTAACGAAGTGGAGGTGCAGACTTTGCCTTAGGACCCAAATAATATATAGATGAATGTCCATCTTTTCTATGAGCTGTCAGTTGTGTTACATTTAATACCCTCAACTTCAAAACTTGTGAAGTGTTTTTGTGTGCTAATAATGAAGCATTGGCAATTTTGAATTGTGACCAGTTATGTTCAGGCACTAATGATGAGCCTAGCTCTGGTAGTGTTTCCAAATGACAGCTTCCACCTTTTTTCCAATCTCCACCTCTGCATCATACATTTCACACACAAGTTTAGTTTCTAATGACTTGTGTACATCAACTTTCATTGACTTGACCCATTTTTGCTTATATTTTGTTGCAGAGAAAGTAATTTCCCTCTACCGTATCATTATTTTCTTAAAGTCTATGAATTGGTGTCCAATAAGAAACAAATCAAAACTACCGAAATCAATTTTGTTGTAAATTGAGGTGGACTCAATAGTTTTCCCTGAAACTTCAAGCAATAAATCTATTAGAAACAGACAAAAGAATAGACAAAACCTGTCATTCAAGATATAACATTAGAATTAGAGTTCCTGATGGGAAGAACTACAAATGGGAATTTTGTAGTTTCTGTATAATTAGCCAAAAGAAAAATAATGGAGTAGTTTTAAGACTTAATAGACCATTTAAAACGGTCATCTCCAAATTGCCAAAAGGGTTGCCTAGGTGCCGGATTTTGATGACCATCCAAATATATAAAATTTTTTTTCATCATAGCGTTACTAAATTGTTGAATATTTGAAAGATAAACTCTTATTTTACATATCAACTAGGGGAATGCCCGTGCATTGCGTGGGGTTGTTATAATACTTGTTTTGTACCTAGCAGTAGTTTGGTAGGTTGCTGTTGGTAGGTCTTTTGCTGCCCTGGCAGGAGGTCAGTGAGCGTCCGGGGGGTACCTGCAAAGCCACTCCGACGCTCAAGTCAGTATGAGAATAAGCTAGTGAATTTGCCAGGGAAGAGTGTGTACCGTATAAATGGTTATGCGAGCCGGTATTTATAGGAAATCGATGATCGTCTGTGGATCGTCGGATCAGTGGAAGCGATTTGAACCCTCCAAGCGTATTGGGCTTGTATGTTGTGGATATGGGCTGAATTGATTGGGCTGATTCAAATTCAATTGCTAAACGCACCCCCTGGTTTTGCTAATGGACTTCTTGGTCCAGTCCAGAACAGTTGCCCCCCAAGCCGAGATTATTTCGGAGGACGGTCTTGGCTTGAAGGATTTTCGTCGGTCTACTGGATGTGTGAAGTCGCGCGGGACACTGCCTTTGTCATGGCCGTGTTTTATCATTTTCACTCTCTAGAGTAAAAAGAGAAATTTTTTCTTTGCCGTAATGCGTTACTCTGTTTGTCTTGTCGGGTCGTACAAGATCACTTCGTTGCGACCGTGACTCACACCTCTCTTGGTGTAATCCTTGTGTCAGGCACCAAGCTAGGGTGACATATCCTGATATTGGCGCCCTCCTGGGCGCCTTGTGCCATGGTGTTGAGATATCCTGACGTTGGCGCTCTCGTGGGCGCCTTGCTAGCCGTTTGTTCGTTCCTGAGAATAGGCGCCCTCCCGGGCGCCTCTGGTGTTGTTCCCTGCGTGCGTGTTGTGGATGGTGCCCTCGTGGGCGCCTTGTCATGTTGTCTTGGCTGCTGCCTCTTGGAGCAGGATCTGGCGCCCTCATGGGCGCCATGGGGGCCTTGTCATGTTGTCTTGGCTGCCGCCTCTTGGAGCAGGATCTGGCGCCTTGTCATGTTGTCTTCGCTGCCGCCTCTTGGAGCAGGATCTGGCGCCCTCATGGGCGCCTTGACATGTTGATCTAGCTGCCGCCTCTTAGAGCAGGATCTGGCGCCCTCATGGGCGTTATGGGCGCCTTGTTGCGTTTGGAGCAGGATCTGGCGCCCTTATGGGCGTCATGGGCGCCTTGTGCCAGGACTCCTGATGTTGGCGCCCTCCCGCGAAACATGTTTTGGCGCCCTCTAGGGCGCCTTGGTGCCTTCCTGGATGTGCTAGGTGCCATCCTCGTGGAGCAGATTTTGCGAGACAAGGTTTGGTGCCCTTATGGGTGCCTTAGACGCCTTGTTGCACAGTGCTGGCTGCCCCATTGTGAAGGATTTGCTACCAGGCCACCTCCTGGCAGGAGCCCCCATGCCAGGCGCCCTCCCTGCCAGGCGCCCCCTTGCCAGGCGTCCCCTTGCCAGGAGCCCCTCTGCCAGGCACCCTCTTTGCCAGGCGCCCCTCTGCCAGGCGCCCCTCTGTCAGGCGCCCTCCTTGCCAGGCGCCCTCTTGGGCGCCGGCTTGTGTGGACGTGTGCTTGGCACTCTGCTTTTTTTGTTCACGTGCTCGTGCACTCTTTTATTTTCTTTCATGCTCATGCACTCACATGCTCATGCATCCTTTAATTTTCTTACGTGCTCATGCACTCCTTTATTTTCTCACGTGCTCATGCACTCACATGCTCATGCATCCTTTAATTTTCTTACGTGCTCATGCATCCTTTAATTTTCTTACGTGCTCATGCACTCATTTATTTTCTCACGTGCTCATGCACTCACATGCTCATGCATCCTTTTATTTTCTTACGTGCTCATGCACTCACATGCTCATGCATCCTTTAATTTTCTTACGTGCTCATGCACTCTTTTATTTTCTCACGTGCTCATGCACTCACATGCTCATGCATCTTTTAATTTTGAGAGACAGGGTTTTGGTGCCCTCATGGGTGCCTTGGGCACCTATACGCCGAGTGTCCCCTCGTGGAGCAGATTTTGCGAGACAAGGTTTGGTGCCCTCTTGGGTGCCTTGTGCGCCTTTGTCACGGCTGTGTTTTATCGTTTTCACTCCCTAGGGTAAAAAGAGAAATTTTTTCTTTGCCGTAATGCGTTACTCTGTTTGTCTTGTCGGGTCGTACAAGATCACTTCGTTGCGACCGTGACTCACACCTCTCTTGGTGTAATCCTTGTGTCAGGCACCAAGCTAGGGTGACATATCGTGATATTGGCGCCCTCCTGGGCGCCTTGTGCCATGGGGTTGAGATATCCTGACGTTGGCGCTCTCGTGGGCGCCTTGCTAGCCGCTTGTTCGTTCCTGAGAATAGGCGCCCTCCCGGGCGCCTCTAGTGTTGTTCCCTGCGTGCGTGTTGTGGATGGTGCCCTCGTGGGCGCCTTGTCATGTTGTCTTGGCTGCTGCCTCTTGGAGCAGGATCTGGCGCCCTCATGGGCGCCATGGGGGCCTTGTCATGTTGTCTTGGCTACCGCCTCTTGGAGCAGGATCTGGCGCCTTGTCATGTTGTCTTCGCTGCCGCCTCTTGAAGCAGGATCTGGCGCCCTCATGGGCGCCATGGGCGCCTTGACATGTTGATCTAGCTGCCGCCTCTTAGAGCAGGATCTGGCGCCCTCATGGGCGTCATGGGCGCCTTGTTGCGTTTGGAGCAGGATCTGGCGCCCTCATGGGCGTCATGGGCGCCTTGTGCCAGGACTCCTGATGTTGGCGCCCTCCTGCGAAACATGTTTTGGCGCCCTCTAGGGCGCCTTGGTGCCTTCCTGGATGTGCTAGGTGCCATCCTCGTGGAGCAGATTTTGCGAGACAAGGTTTGGTGCCCTTATGGGTGCCTTAGACGCCTTGTTGCACAGTGCTGGCTGCCCCATTGTGAAGGATTTGCTACCAGGCCACCTCCTGGCAGGAGCCCCCATGCCAGGCGCCCTCCCTGCCAGGCGCCCCCTTGCCAGGCGTCCCCTTGCCAGGAGCCCCTCTGCCAGGCACCCTCTTTGCCAGGCGCCCCTCTGTCAGGCGCCCTCCTTGCCAGTCGCCCTCTTGGGCGCCGGCTTGTGTGGACGTGTGCTTGGCACTCTGCTTTTTTTGTTCACGTGCTCGTGCACTCTTTTATTTTCTTTCATGCTCATGCACTCACATGCTCATGCATCCTTTAATTTTCTTACGTGCTCATGCACTCCTTTATTTTCTCACGTGCTCATGCACTCACATGCTCATGCATCCTTTAATTTTCTTACGTGCTCATGCATCCTTTAATTTTCTAACGTGCTCATGCACTCCTTTATTTTCTCACGTGCTCATGCACTCACATGCTCATGCATCCTTTAATTTTCTTACGTGCTCATGCACTCACATGCTCATGCATCCTTTAATTTTCTTACGTGCTCATGCACTCTTTTATTTTCTCACGTGCTCATGCACTCACATGCTCGCATCTTTTAATTTTGCGAGACAGGGTTTTGGTGCCCTCATGGGTTCCTTGGGCACCTATACGCCGAGTGTCCCCTCGTGGAGCAGATTTTGCGAGACAAGGTTTGGTGCCCTCACGGGTGCCTTGTGCGCCTTTGTCACGGCCGTGTTTTATCATTTTCACTCTCTAGAGTAAAAAGAGAAATTTTTTCTTTGCCGTAATGCGTTACTCTGTTTGTCTTGTCGGGTCGTACAAGATCACTTTGTTGCGACCGTGACTCACACCTCTCTTGGTGTAATCCTTGTGTCAGGCACCAAGCTAGGGTGACATATCCTGATATTGGCGCCCTCCTGGGCGCCTTGTGCCATGGTGTTGAGATATCCTGACGTTGGCGCTCTCGTGGGCGCCTTGCTAGCCGCTTGTTCGTTCCTGAGAATAGGCGCCCTCCCGGGCGCCTCTGGTGTAGTTCCTTGCGTGCGTGTTGTGGATGGTGCCCTCGTGGGCGCCTTGTCATGTTGTCTTGGCTGCTGCCTCATGGAGCAGGATCTGGCGCCCTCATGGGCGCCATGGGGGCCTTGTCATGTTGTCTTGGCTGCCGCCTCTTGGAGCAGGATCTGGCGCCTTGTCATGTTGTCTTCGCTGCCGCCTCTTGGAGCAGGATCTGACGCCCTCATGGGCGCCATGGGCGCCTTGACATGTTGATCTAGCTGCCGCCTCTTAGAGCAGGATCTGGCGCCCTCATGGGCGTCATGGGCGCCTTGTTGCGTTTGGAGCAGGATCTGGCGCCCTCATGGGCGTCATGGGCACCTTGTGCTAGGACTCCTGATGTTGGCGCCCTCCTGCGAAACATGTTTTGGCGCCCTCTAGGGCGCCTTGGTGCCTTCCTGGATGTGCTAAGTGCCATCCTCGTGGAGCAGATTTTGCGAGACAAGGTTTGGTGCCCTTATGGGTGCCTTAGACGCCTTGTTGCACAGTGCTGGCTGCCCCATTGTGAAGGATTTGCTACCAGGCCACCTCCTGGCAGGAGCCCCCATGCCAGGCGCCCTCCCTGCCAGGCGCCCCCTTGCCAGGCGTCCCCTTGCCAGGAGCCCCTCTGCCAGGCACCCTCTTTGCCAGGCGCCCCTCTGCCAGGCGCCCCTCTGTCAGGCGCCCTCCTTGCCAGGCGCCCTCTTGGGCGCCGGCTTGTGTGGACGTGTGCTTGGCACTCTGCTTTTTTTGTTCACGTGCTCGTGCACTCTTTTATTTTCTTTCATGCTCATGCACTCACATGCTCATGCATCCTTTAATTTTCTTACGTGCTCATGCACTCCTTTATTTTCTCACGTGCTCATGCACTCACATGCTCATGCATCCTTTAATTTTCTTACGTGCTCATGCATCCTTTAATTTTCTTACGTGCTCATGCACTCATTTATTTTCTCACGTGCTCATGCACTCACATGCTCATGCATCCTTTAATTTTCTTACGTGCTCATGCACTCACATGCCCATGCATCCTTTAATTTTCTTACGTGCTCATGCACTCTTTTATTTTCTCACGTGCTCATGCACTCACATGCTCATGCATCTTTTAATTTTGAGAGACAGGGTTTTGGTGCCCTCATGGGTGCCTTGGGCACCTATACGCCGAGTGTCCCCTCGTGGAGCAGATTTTGCGAGACAAGGTTTGGTGCCCTCTTGGGTGCCTTGTGCGCCTTTGTCACGGCTGTGTTTTATCGTTTTCACTCCCTAGGGTAAAAAGAGAAATTTTTTCTTTGCCGTAATGCGTTACTCTGTTTGTCTTGTCGGGTCGTACAAGATCACTTCGTTGCGACCGTGACTCACACCTCTCTTGGTGTAATCCTTGTGTCAGGCACCAAGCTAGGGTGACATATCGTGATATTGGCGCCCTCCTGGGCGCCTTGTGCCATGGGGTTGAGATATCCTGACGTTGGCGCTCTCGTGGGCGCCTTGCTAGCCGCTTGTTCGTTCCTGAGAATAGGCGCCCTCCCGGGCGCCTCTAGTGTTGTTCCCTGCGTGCGTGTTGTGGATGGTGCCCTCGTGGGCGCCTTGTCATGTTGTCTTGGCTGCTGCCTCTTGGAGCAGGATCTGGCGCCCTCATGGGCGCCATGGGGGCCTTGTCATGTTGTCTTGGCTACCGCCTCTTGGAGCAGGATCTGGCGCCTTGTCATGTTGTCTTCGCTGCCGCCTCTTGAAGCAGGATCTGGCGCCCTCATGGGCGCCATGGGCGCCTTGACATGTTGATCTAGCTGCCGCCTCTTAGAGCAGGATCTGGCGCCCTCATGGGCGTCATGGGCGCCTTGTTGCGTTTGGAGCAGGATCTGGCGCCCTCATGGGCGTCATGGGCGCCTTGTGCCAGGACTCCTGATGTTGGCGCCCTCCTGCGAAACATGTTTTGGCGCCCTCTAGGGCGCCTTGGTGCCTTCCTGGATGTGCTAGGTGCCATCCTCGTGGAGCAGATTTTGCGAGACAAGGTTTGGTGCCCTTATGGGTGCCTTAGACGCCTTGTTGCACAGTGCTGGCTGCCCCATTGTGAAGGATTTGCTACCAGGCCACCTCCTGGCAGGAGCCCCCATGCCAGGCGCCCTCCCTGCCAGGCGCCCCCTTGCCAGGCGCCCCCTTGCCAGGCGTCCCCTTGCCAGGAGCCCCTCTGCCAGGCACCCTCTTTGCCAGGCGCCCCTCTGTCAGGCGCCCTCCTTGCCAGTCGCCCTCTTGGGCGCCGGCTTGTGTGGACGTGTGCTTGGCACTCTGCTTTTTTTGTTCACGTGCTCGTGCACTCTTTTATTTTCTTTCATGCTCATGCACTCACATGCTCATGCATCCTTTAATTTTCTTACGTGCTCATGCATTCCTTTATTTTCTCACGTGCTCATGCACTCACATGCTCATGCATCCTTTAATTTTCTTACGTGCTCATGCATCCTTTAATTTTCTAACGTGCTCATGCACTCCTTTATTTTCTCACGTGCTCATGCACTCACATGCTCATGCATCCTTTAATTTTCTTACGTGCTCATGCACTCACATGCTCATGCATCCTTTAATTTTCTTACGTGCTCATGCACTCTTTTATTTTCTCACGTGCTCATGCACTCACATGCTCGCATCTTTTAATTTTGCGAGACAGGGTTTTGGTGCCCTCATGGGTTCCTTGGGCACCTATACGCCGAGTGTCCCCTCGTGGAGCAGATTTTGCGAGACAAGGTTTGGTGCCCTCACGGGTGCCTTGTGCGCCTTTGTCACGGCCGTGTTTTATCATTTTCACTCTCTAGAGTAAAAAGAGAAATTTTTTCTTTGCCGTAATGCGTTACTCTGTTTGTCTTGTCGGGTCGTACAAGATCACTTTGTTGCGACCGTGACTCACACCTCTCTTGGTGTAATCCTTGTGTCAGGCACCAAGCTAGGGTGACATATCCTGATATTGGCGCCCTCCTGGGCGCCTTGTGCCATGGTGTTGAGATATCCTGACGTTGGCGCTCTCGTGGGCGCCTTGCTAGCCGCTTGTTCGTTCCTGAGAATAGGCGCCCTCCCGGGCGCCTCTGGTGTAGTTCCTTGCGTGCGTGTTGTGGATGGTGCCCTCGTGGGCGCCTTGTCATGTTGTCTTGGCTGCTGCCTCATGGAGCAGGATCTGGCGCCCTCATGGGCGCCATGGGGGCCTTGTCATGTTGTCTTGGCTGCCGCCTCTTGGAGCAGGATCTGGCGCCTTGTCATGTTGTCTTCGCTGCCGCCTCTTGGAGCAGGATCTGACGCCCTCATGGGCGCCATGGGCGCCTTGACATGTTGATCTAGCTGCCGCCTCTTAGAGCAGGATCTGGCGCCCTCATGGGCGTCATGGGCGCCTTGTTGCGTTTGGAGCAGGATCTGGCGCCCTCATGGGCGTCATGGGCGCCTTGTGCTAGGACTCCTGATGTTGGCGCCCTCCTGCGAAACATGTTTTGGCGCCCTCTAGGGCGCCTTGGTGCCTTCCTGGATGTGCTAAGTGCCATCCTCGTGGAGCAGATTTTGCGAGACAAGGTTTGGTGCCCTTATGGGTGCCTTAGACGCCTTGTTGCACAGTGCTGGCTGCCCCATTGTGAAGGATTTGCTACCAGGCCACCTCCTGGCAGGAGCCCCCATGCCAGGCGCCCTCCCTGCCAGGCGCCCCCTTGCCAGGCGTCCCCTTGCCAGGAGCCCCTCTGCCAGGCACCCTCTTTGCCAGGCGCCCCTCTGTCAGGCGCCCTCCTTGCCAGTCGCCCTCTTGGGCGCCGGCTTGTGTGGACGTGTGCTTGGCACTCTGCTTTTTTTGTTCACGTGCTCGTGCACTCTTTTATTTTCTTTCATGCTCATGCACTCACATGCTCATGCATCCTTTAATTTTCTTACGTGCTCATGCACTCCTTTATTTTCTCACGTGCTCATGCACTCACATGCTCATGCATCCTTTAATTTTCTTACGTGCTCATGCATCCTTTAATTTTCTAACGTGCTCATGCACTCCTTTATTTTCTCACGTGCTCATGCACTCACGTGCTCATGCATCCTTTAATTTTCTTACGTGCTCATGCACTCACATGCTCATGCATCCTTTAATTTTCTTACGTGCTCATGCACTCTTTTATTTTCTCACGTGCTCATGCACTCACATGCTCGCATCTTTTAATTTTGCGAGACAGGGTTTTGGTGCCCTCATGGGTTCCTTGGGCACCTATACGCCGAGTGTCCCCTCGTGGAGCAGATTTTGCGAGACAAGGTTTGGTGCCCTCACGGGTGCCTTGTGCGCCTTTGTCACGGCCGTGTTTTATCATTTTCACTCTCTAGAGTAAAAAGAGAAATTTTTTCTTTGCCGTAATGCGTTACTCTGTTTGTCTTGTCGGGTCGTACAAGATCACTTTGTTGCGACCGTGACTCACACCTCTCTTGGTGTAATCCTTGTGTCAGGCACCAAGCTAGGGTGACATATCCTGATATTGGCGCCCTCCTGGGCGCCTTGTGCCATGGTGTTGAGATATCCTGACGTTGGCGCTCTCGTGGGCGCCTTGCTAGCCGCTTGTTCGTTCCTGAGAATAGGCGCCCTCCCGGGCGCCTCTAGTGTAGTTCCTTGCGTGCGTGTTGTGGATGGTGCCCTCGTGGGCGCCTTGTCATGTTGTCTTGGCTGCTGCCTCATGGAGCAGGATCTGGCGCCCTCATGGGCGCCATGGGGGCCTTGTCATGTTGTCTTGGCTGCCGCCTCTTGGAGCAGGATCTGGCGCCTTGTCATGTTGTCTTCGCTGCCGCCTCTTGGAGCAGGATCTGACGCCCTCATGGGCGCCATGGGCGCCTTGACATGTTGATCTAGCTGCCGCCTCTTAGAGCAGGATCTGGCGCCCTCATGGGCGTCATGGGCGCCTTATTGCGTTTGGAGCAGGATCTGGCGCCCTCATGGGCGTCATGGGCGCCTTGTGCTAGGACTCCTGATGTTGGCGCCCTCCTGCGAAACATGTTTTGGCGCCCTCTAGGGCGCCTTGGTGCCTTCCTGGATGTGCTAAGTGCCATCCTCGTGGAGCAGATTTTGCGAGACAAGGTTTGGTGCCCTTATGGGTGCCTTAGACGCCTTGTTGCACAGTGCTGGCTGCCCCATTGTGAAGGATTTGCTACCAGGCCACCTCCTGGCAGGAGCCCCCATGCCAGGCGCCCTCCCTGCCAGGCGCCCCCTTGCCAGGCGTCCCCTTGCCAGGAGCCCCTCTGCCAGGCACCCTCTTTGCCAGGCGCCCCTCTGCCAGGCGCCCCTCTGTCAGGCGCCCTCCTTGCCAGGCGCCCTCTTGGGCGCCGGCTTGTGTGGACGTGTGCTTGGCACTCTGCTTTTTTTGTTCACGTGCTCGTGCACTCTTTTATTTTCTTTCATGCTCATGCACTCACATGCTCATGCATCCTTTAATTTTCTTACGTGCTCATGCACTCCTTTATTTTCTCACGTGCTCATGCACTCACATGCTCATGCATCCTTTAATTTTCTTACGTGCTCATGCATCCTTTAATTTTCTTACGTGCTCATGCACTCTTTTATTTTCTCACGTGCTCATGCACTCACATGCTCATGCATCCTTTAATTTTCTTACGTGCTCATGCATCCTTTAATTTTCTCATGTGCTCATGCACTCTTTTATTTTCTCACGTGCTCATGCACTCACATGCTCATGCATCTTTTAATTTTGCGAGACAGGGTTTTGGTGCCCTCATGGGTGCCTTGGGCACCTATACGCCGAGTGTCTCCTCGTGGAGCAGATTTTGCGAGACAAGGTTTGGTGCCCTCACGGGTGCCTTGTGCGCCTTGTTACATAGTGCTGTCTGCCCCCTTGCGAAGGACTTGCTTCCAGACCACCTCCTACCAGGCGCCCTCCTGTCAGGCGCTGCCTGCTTTTTCATTGGCGCCCTGCCAGGCGCCCTCATGGGCGCTGGCTGCTCTTCACTTGGCGCCCTGCCAGGGGCCCTCATGGGCGCTGGCTGCTTTTCACTCGGCGCCCTGCCAGGCGCCCTCATGGGCGCTGGCTGCTTCCCACTTGTCGCCCTGCTAGGCGCCCTCATGGGCGCTGGCTTGTGTGGACGTGTGCTCGGCACTTTGCTTTTTCGTTGCTCATTTTGTCTCTTAGCCTGTTTTCCTTCTTGATGAAATTTCAGGGCTTGCTGGTGCCGAGGGGAATTGCTTCTTCTGTCCTTACCATTATCTGTTTGACATTTCCACGATCTTTCAATTTGATCATGAGGTTCTAGACGGGAGGATTGTCACATACCGCCCCAATGGGGTTGACTTTGATGTCATTGCCCCCTGATTTTTAATGTTTCATTTTGAAACATCCATGCTTACTCTTTGTCAGGCTTGTTTCTTATACTTATAACTGGCACGCGTAAGATGGCCTTGGGCGCCAGTCATCGCCTTGCGCATCTGAATGTATAATCTCATATCGCCTCGTGGCAATGTTAACTCTGGGGGCAGTTTATCAGAACTCAATCTGAAATTAACTCGCCCATCAGAGGTTGCGGCACGTTTAAAGTCGCTTCGTGCCTCGTGGCAAAGTTAACTCTGGGGGCAGTTTATCAGAATCGATCTGAATTTAACTCGCCCATCAGAGGTCGTGACACGTTTAAAGTCACTTCGCACCTCGTGGGACTCTGGGGGCAGTTTATCAGAATCGATCTGAATTTAACTCGCCCATCAGAGGCTGTGACACGTTTAAAGTCACTTCGCACCTCGTGGGACTCTGGGGGCAGTTGATCAGAGTCGATCTGAATTTAACTCGCCCATCAGAGGTTGCGACACGTTTAAAGTCGCTTCGTGCCTCGTGGCAAAGTTAACTCTGGGGGCAGTTTATCAGAATCGATCTAAGTTTAACTCGCCCACCAGAGGTTGCGACCATTTTCGAAGCCGCTTCGTGCCTCGTGGCAAAGTTAACACCTGATGGTGACGTTCGATATTGACCTGCGTCGGTCGGGGGATCTCCTCGATGGCGATCCCCGGTGGTGTCTCTGGTGGATATTGACCGGGTTCCACCGTTGCCCCCCAAGTCGAGATTATCCTGGGGGATGGTCTGGACTTGATGTTGTCGCTTAGGATGCCCTCGTAGGTTAGGTTGCCCTTACGGCTCGTGCCGTCGTCGGGTCTGCTAATTTTGTCAGATGATCACAGCAATTATCCTGCTCGTCTATTGATATTTTTTGCTGACTTTCCTTGGTCGAGGTGATTGATGGTGAGTATGGGCGAGCAATGCCACATTTTCTTTTCTTCTTGGCCGATTACATTTCACCTAGGGGGCGAGCATAGGAGAGTGTGAGGGCGAGCGGAGGAGAGTGTGAGGGTGAGCAGAACGACACCATCACTTCACGCGTTACTTTATTTCCTCTCATGTTCATGCATCATTTGATTTTCTCACGTGCTCGCGCATTATGTCATTTGCTCACGTGCTTCTTTTCTTCTTTATTTTCTCACGTGCTCGTGCACTATGTTTTTTGCTCACGTGCTCGTGCACTCACATGCTCATACACTATGTTATTTGCCATGCTCATGCACTATGTTATTTGCCATGGTGCCGTCAACTTATTTCCCTTCCTGGGTGTTGAGACGTATGAATTGGATTTCGAGCTTTACATGAGAATTGTAGCTTTGCTTCTTATCTTTCCAACGCATGCTTACACGCCTCAATCGGATAAACACAGATGAAGTTATGGCCTACAAACTAGACATCGCCCTTGTAGGTGGGTATCTCTAGTGTCTGTGACCTCATGGTCGCGTCATTTGCTTGACTTCTGCGCCTTTCTTGGCGCTTTCTACCCAAGACATCGTGGTGAGCCTTGGATCCCCGCCGGGTGGGTGTCGTGATCTTGGCTGCTTTGCTTTAGGAAGATGAGCGCGCCATGACACCCTTGACTCCCATACTTGGAGAGATGAATCTTCATCCTGTGGTCCGCAGTTGAAATTTTGTGGAGGAGTAAGGATTAGGTTTCTTTGGAGCACCTACTTGAAGAGGAGAAGGGAGGTAGGATCTACCCGCTTCAACGTTTCTCCTTCTCGGTAAGTGTTTTATTCTGTTGATGGCGCCCTCAAGGGTGCCTTGTCGTTGTTCGTAATTGTTCTCGTTTGCATTGTTGATGGCGCCCTCATAGGCGCCCGGGTGCTTGGTTGCTAGGCGTTGGATACCTTCTTGAGAAACAGGATTTGGTGCCCTCCCGGGCGCCTTGGGTGCCTGCCTGCGCCAGCCTGGGTGCCGCCCGTAGGGGTAGGATCTGGCGCCCTCGTGGGCGCCTTGGGCGCGTTGTCACGTTGATCATGGAGCCGCCTCTTGGAGCAGGATCTGGTGCCCTCATGGGCGCCTTGTTGCGTTGTCGTGTTCCTGAGAGTTGGCGCCCTCGTGGGTGCCTGAGGCCAGATTGTTCGCGTGTAGATCTTTTGGCGCCCTGCCAGGCGCATTTCTGGGTGCTGGCTCGTGCTCGACTTGGCGCCCTGCCAGGCACCCTCTTGGGTGCCGCCTGTGGCTGCCTTGGTGCCCTACCAGGCGCCCTCTTGGGTGCCGCCTGTGGCTGCCTTGGTGCCCTGCCAGGCGCCCTCCTGGGTGTTATGATCTCACTTGGCGCCCCCGTAGGCGCCCTCTTGGGTGCCGGGCTGAGCGTTCACTTGGCGCCCTCGTAGGCGCCTTTGTCCTTGGTTTCTGCTTGTATTTTATTTGTACTCAAACAACAAAATTCATACCTAGGCCTAGCCTTAGGCTCGAGTCCTGATGCTCCGCTCCTTATTCGGAGTCGCGAGTTTCATCCTCTTCTTCATTCACGTATTGGGCGATCTTCCCTTCTTCAATGTCATCCCTAGGGGTGCTGCGTTTGCTGGTTGTCATACCCTAATTTTGTCCGCCTAGGTCGAAACCCTAATTTTCAAACAAAAATAAGTAAGTTAAGGTTTAGCATTCATTCATAATGTCATGAAGACCATCATTCATGCATTTCAAAGTTTTGAAAGTCATCTTAGGATTAGGGATGCATTGCATTGCCTTTTATAGCATTTTCAGAGTTTTTCAAGACCAAGGGCATTTTGGTCATTTTTCGAAAAATGAGACATTTCTCAGTAAAAAAATCATTTCTTGCATACATTTTAGATTTTAGGGCCATTTTAGAGTTTTGAAGTAATTCTTGAAAAGAAAAGGCATTTTGAACAAGGATTAGGGTTTCTAATGATCAAAAGGGCATTTTGGTCATTTCGCCAAAAAAATTCAATTTTTCATCAAAAATCAAAGGGATCTATAAGGAATCACTTGAGGTGAGATGTGCTTGATCATACATATTTTTGGTAAATACATTGTTGATTTATGTAAAAGAAAGAAAAAGTCAAAACCGTAAAGTCAACAATGGAATATTCTTCAAGCATCTTCAAAGTGGGGCACCCAAATCAATTTTGGGATGATGGTAGCATTTATTTCTGAACCCAATGATTGATCATAGGATATGGCCCAAAATGGCAAGAATTTAGAAGAATTATCTAGAAGGGAATAAGGAATATCCCTTTGATTTTTGAAAGGTCAAGTGTAGTACAATAGTACAAGTTGCAATTCCACTCACTCTCTCTCCCTTGGCTGCGAATATCAGCTCCATATCCACCCAATTTTGATTTATTTTATTGCTTGATAATCATGTTTTGATCATAGCCTTTCATTTGAATTGTAAATGCAATCCCAACCCTCCATTTGAATTAAAATGGCATTCTTGCAATATGAACCATTTGGAAAAACATTTTGGTAAAATGATTTATCCTTCACCCTCCCTCCTTATGCTGCGCCCCTCAGCCCCCTCTCTCCTCCCTTTGTGCTTCTTGACTACCCTCAATCCTTGTGACAATTGATCCTAACCATTGATCCCAAATAAAACTCTAATCCTAGAGCACAAGTGAGATGAAATGACATAGTTACCCTCAACTTTGAGTGGCCTCTATAAATACCATTTTGTGCTCAGCTCACAAGGACCTTTTGGCTGATCATTCACTCCTCAAAAAACCCTAGCACACTCTCTCAAAAGAGCCTCCAAAACCGTGAGCACATTCACCTTCATCCACCCATTGTTTCTTTGATTTTTCTTCACCAAATCACTTCCAATCCACTCCCATTTCGCATATCTTCCTCCTACCATCTTCAAGTTCAGATTCATACCCTCAAGAGCTTAGGATTTTGAAGGTTTTCAAGGGCTTGGTTGGTGTTCTTTTGAAGATTTGGTTGATTGGTTCACTAGCTCTCCATTTTCGCATAGTTTAGTGAAGGCTCTAGGTAAACTCTTAGAACCCTTTGCATTCATAAACTTTTTGCATCAAAAAGACTTATATCTTTTGCATATTCATCAACATGTAGATTAGGGGGCTGTTGGGGGAAGATTTGGTATCTCACCCCTTTTGAATAAGTTGTGTTATGTGATCTTTGCCTATCATCATCTTTGCATCTTTGTTTCATGAATAAAATGCTCTTTTCTCCTTGATTTGGTTTCGGCCTCATGTTAGATCTTAGGGATCTTGTTTCTTCTAGTTCATTTCATGTCCAAAATGTGAATAATGGTGGGATTTCAAGTATGTGTAGCTTCAGGTTCAACTTGTAGAAATTAGGGTTTTGATGTTTGTTTCATTTCCTTAGTTTTTTGTGTGAATAAATGTATGTGATACTTGATCTTTATCTTATAATCTCATGTGCAATGTTATGTTTGTATTTGATGTCATTTTTATGCATCAATTTATGTCATGTTTGGCATGAAATTTGTTGGTGAATATTGCTTGCAAGCATTCGGCCAAGGCCACTTTTATGACCTAGCTTTTGTTGCAATTTGCTTTATTGATTTGGTGTGTGCAAATAATTTTGTGTAAATGTGTTTTTTTAACCATTTACCAATGTACTTTACTATTCACTTAAAAAATTACCAAAAAGTTAAAAATATTTTCATTCTTACTTTTCACTTCTTACCACAAGTTTTTACCTCATTCATTAACTCTTTACTCAAAAATACAAAAAGATTTTACCATTCACTTTTTACCATTTATCTTTCACCTCTCATTAAAATATTTTCACTTGCCTTTACACTTGTTTCACTATTTGCATATCACATCATGTTTAATCACTTACCTCTTGTTGATGATTGGGTGATGTGATCCAAATACTTATGACTAGAGCATATCCCAAGTAGGGGAGATCACCCAAAGTGAATCAATCCCTTTGTGTTTCATTTGCATAGTTAATTACTTGTCTCTTGTTGATGATTGGGTGATGTGATCCAAATACTTATGCCTAGTGCATATCCCAAGTGGGGGAGATCACCCAAAGTGAATCAATCTCTTTGTGTTTCATTTGCATAGTTAATTACTTGTCTCTTGTTGATGATTTAGTAATGTGATTCAACACTAATGCCTAGTGCATGCCCCAAGTGTTGAAGATTACTTGAAAGTGATTCAACTACTTGCATCATTTACTTACATGCTTTGCATTCATTACTTGTGTGCTCATTGTGCTTGAAAGTGTTGAATTGGTGTTCACAACTTGGTTGTTTGATTTTCGCAAAGACTTTGTAAAGTCATAGACTTATTGCTGCTCGATAGTAACACTTCAAACCTCAAAACCATGTTGTATGTGAAAGACAATTCGTTACTCGTTAGTAACATCTACAGTTTCAAAACTTTTAGCACTCAAGTTCAAAAAACAAGTTTGTCACTCATTAGTAACAACTTCAATTTTCAAAAACCTTTTGCATTCATAATTAAAAACATTTTTTTGCATTTGCACTCAATCAATTTCAAACTCATAAAAACAATGTGAGCAAGTAATGATCACCCATAGCCTTAGCTAGTTTGATCATGAAAGTTCCTTCCTTTTTCAAACACCTTCTTCAAGGCTTCTTTTTCTCGCTCCAAGAACTACGTTGCTTTGATTCCCCCTTGGGATACGTAGGAGCGAGACTTGTTCTCGTCAAGCACATCAAAAAAATCTTCACTTTCACAACAATAAAAAACCTCCATTTTTAAAACAAACAAAAAATGTTCTCAAACCCATTGTCGTTAGTAGCTAATCAGAACCGTAGTTCGTCTAGCTATTGACATCAATGTCCTTTCTCCAAAAAGAACAATAAGTGATGACCACCCATAGCCTTTGCTAGTTTGGTCATCAAACAAATCAATCCTTTTCAAAAAGCTTTCAAAAAGAGAATAAAAACAAGTTGTTACCAACGGTCACCCAGAACCTTAGTTCGTTTGACTAGCGGTAGCGACTCCTTTTGAGTACTTAGCGGTGATTACCCATAGCCTTAGCTAGTTTAGTCACTCGCTAGTACTCGTCCTATTTCGAAAACTCACCTAAAAAGTAAAAAAACAAAAACCAAGGCAGAACTACGTAGCTCTGAGTTCTCCATTGTACCGGGAGATACGTAGGAGCGGGTCGTTACCCCCGTCGAGCTCTTTTCTAAAAAACTCTCTTTTTTTCCCCTCTTTACGTAAGTTTTCCATTAATTTCCCATCCATCTTCAAATAAGAATAAAATAGGCAAATCTAGGTGTTCTTCAAATCAAACATTTAAAACCACACAATTAAATTAGAGGTTCCCTTTCAATAGAAAGGAGGAATGGGGTGCTAATACCTTCCCCATTCCTAACCGACCCCCGAACCCATATCTCTATTTTTCAAAAGACCACCCGCCTTTTTGTAAAAGACTTTTTTCTAATGTTTTGGTCTAAAAACTAAAATATTGGTGGCGGCTTCACAATTTTCTACGTTGTACATTGAAGAACCCTAAACGGGATTTTTCGGGGTGCAACAGCTGGCGACTTCACTGGGGACATCTTTTTTTTTTAAAAAAAAAAAAAAAAAAACGTGGGTCAAACCTAACTAATTAAATATGTGGTTTAAAAGTAAATTGATTTGACTAAATACTTAGTTTGCCTTCATTCTTTTTCTTTTTCTTTCTTATCATTGATTGTGGGCATACCCCTTTTCTTTTATTGCATTTCCCCATATTCTCTCATGTCCCCTCTTCGTGGCTCCTCTTCTAAAGGTAAGCAATATTTTTGTTTATAGATATCTTAGGAATGAAACCCTAGGGTAGATAACTTGATATTGATTGCTGTTTTCTGGACTGGTCTGGTTTTCATTTGCAGGTGGGGTAGCGCTAGGGAAAATGCCCTTGACACACACTACACATGCACCTTGTAATTACACACTTTGAGTGGGACCATAACCCAGGTCTGCAAAAACTTAGGAGAGTGGATTCGAGTAGTGAGAGCCCATCAGGACCTTTGTCCGTTTGGCTACTTGCGAAAGTTTCAACCAGAGTTGTGCTCTTTCATGATGCCTCACACCTAGCAGTTTGCTGCATTTGTGGGGAATTTTGTGAAAGAGACTGTGGCTCTGGTGGCCTTGTGGGGGAGTGAATAGAGCCATGTGGAAGGATTACCCCATAGTTTGCCCTAGATCGTAGGTATCACCTCTTTTTAGGTCACAAGGGCTTTTCCAAATTGTGTGTTGCATTATCACATTTAGCTAAGTCCTTTTCTCTCAATGATTTTCAAAAAAAAAACAACAAAATCAAAAAGAATATATTTTTCCTTCTCTTTCATAAATACTATATGAGGTGGCATATAGGGTATACTGCCCTAAATTTTCAAATCCCCACCTGTAAATATCTTTCTTTAAATAACATGAAAAAGCATCCTCATCATCCGCACTTTGCATCATGGCATCATGTATTACATAAAACAAAATTTTGAAAAAAAAACAATTACCATCCCTATGGTATTTCATTCATTCATAATCATGAAAAATCATCAAGTGATGCAATTTACGGTATCCTCATTCAAAATGCACATTCGTTCATTCATTCACCCACTCATTCCGTCGTCCATCCATATCACATCATCGCATTAATACTTCTCTGTGTCGCAAATCAAAAATAAGCATTAACGTCTCATCTCACATGCACCTTCCTTCAATATCTCTCATGCATTAGGAAAGTAATTGCTAGCATCACGCATTTCATTTCATTGCATAAGAAAAATGAAAACCAGAAGCAGCTATCATCCATACCGCATTTCATTCATCCTTGATTATGCAAAAGCTGTCATCAAATAAAGATGGGCATCACATCAATATTGCATGCAGCCTTAGCTCAAATGAACCATTTTCTGCATGCATTATTATTTTTCTCTTTCATATCATAACAAATAAATAAAAATCCAAAAATGTATGTTTTCTACTAGAATTTAGAAAAATGCATCGCATGTACCCCTTTCCCCTTTTTCATGGCATAAAAATAAACACTTGAACGTTTCATTTTGCATGCATTTCCACGCGTTAAAAATAATTGTGAGTATCATGCATTTCATTCATTGCATAAAAACAAAATAAAACAGGAAGCAATTATCATCCGCATTGCATAAGCATCACATTCATCCGGGTGCTTGTATAAAAAAATCATCATCAAATAATACGGACATCGTGTCAATGTGGCACTCATGCATCATTTCATTAACCTCATCACTTTGCTCGAATACATCATTTCTCCCTGCATGCATCCTTTCGAAACAAAGAAAAATTTCTCATGTGATGGCTTAATGGATAGAAGTACACCTTTGAACGACGAAGGGTAATGTCTCAAATTTGTTTGTCGACTACAAATTTGAGATGTTACTCTACGATGTCAGAGCACTTTGACCAGTCGCACGTGTTTTAATTTCAAGTAGGAAATTAAATTGAGTCAACTAATTGTCGAAACGTTTCAGTACATTGTGTGAAGTATTGAGTCAGGATCCACTCAATGTTTCAGGCAAGTTACTCAGGGTAACGACAATCAGTTGCCTCATATCACCATTCTTGCATCTCTCATCATTCAAAAAAAGGGGCATTGGCATTTCGCATCTTGTCTCGCCTCTAAAAAATAATAAAAAAAAATCAAAAATCATTTTGAAAAAAAAGGGGGGCATCATTCTTGCATCATTCGCATTGGTATTCCATATTTTGTCTTGCATTAAAAACAACAAAATAATTTAGAATAGGCCACACTTTTCGAGTAGTCGTTCTCCACGCATTTGCATCATACTTGCATATCATAATTTGTTCATTCATTCATTGCATAAAATAAAAGTTGTGATGAGAAGCGAGACGTTCTTGCAAAACAATCATCATTTTTTGAAAAAGTTTATCCTTACTTGGTTGCAAACTCAAGGTGTTCCAAGGCACTCAGTTTTTCAAATCAATAGCTCATTTGCATGTCTTTCAAAAGCACTACACCCCATCCATTCCATGACAAAAAAAAACTGACGCAGCTCATCAATTCATTGTTCTAATTAATGTTGACTCTCTGCGAAGCATTCCTATAGTGAACGTGCATGACGCGTGCAGTTTCTCTTGTTTGAGTCAGTCAGTTTCCTTCCTTGTCATCATCACCATCCAAGTCTAACCCCGCCCCGTCCATCCATAAGGCGCATATTCTCTCCCATCAGTGCATACTTGACTTTTTGGTTCATTCTCACTAACACTCTAAGTCCTCCATGCTGGGGCAATTCTGTGATCACTAACTTTCTTTATCGACATTATATTCCCATAGTGCAAGTCTTTCCAAAAAAAAAGAGAAAAGAAGAGATAAATGAGAAGAACAAGCTCGCTAGGTTGAAAACCCGCAAAGGGCAGCCTAGGCAAAAAGGAGCGCCCGGTGGATTGAAAACTCGCAAAGAGCGGTCCAGGCAAAAATTAGGGCATAAAAAAAAATGCAAAGAAAAGAGCAAACACATATAGATAGATAAATTGTTGTCAAGTTTTACAAAAAATAAGCAATTGGAATTTGAAATGAAGTTTGGGCATCCAAAAGTTCCCTTTCCTACCCACCTTAAGCCAAGAAAAACCAAAATCCAAAAATCACCCTAGACAAGGATCACCTCAAATATCCAAAAAAGAAAAAAAGAAAAAAAGTGCATCACTTTTTATCAGGTCACCCGAGTCAAAGAAGGAAAAGAATCATAAAACAAAAAGAAAAGAGAAAATCAAAAAAGGGATTCAAAAATAAAAATCCCAAAACAAAAGAAAATCCAAAAGAAATGCAAGTGGTGAGCTGGTACATGTTACCACAAAACACAAAGAGATCCTTGTCTCAATAACCTTCAAACACTTCATCATTCCCATACACCCCTCCTTCCATAAACCGAAAACACTTCCCTTTGACCTCGGTAGCCCGCCCTCCACAAACCCTTAGCCAAGAATAAAACTTCCAAACACCCCATCAAGCCAATTAACCATCATAAATCATCGATCGTCAGCCAACGCCGAATAAAAAATCATCCTACCATTAGCCCCCAAGCTCTTCATTAAGCCCAATCATCCCTCCTCCACAAAACACCACAATCCCGAAAAGTCCATTCCGATCAATGATCGAATGCTGTTGTTTTCTCAAATTTTAAATCTTAGGACAACTAAGTTTATCTGTCTACAATGTGTTTGCTCAAAAGAAAAAAACAAACGATCAGAAAAGAGAAAGCTGATCAAGGAAAAACAAACCCTCAGGAAAAAGAGATGAGGGAACAAAAATAAACAGTCGGAAAAAAGAAAGCTGACGGAAAAAGGAAGACTTGCACTTCAAGACGCATTCAAGTGGCATTTAAAACAAGGTTTAGTGATCACCAAGTGAGGCTTCTTTCATACTAAAAGTCAAAACTTTCATTGCATTGGAGTTTTTCTTAAAGAGAATCAAAGATGTGTACTAGGGGACATTTCCTTCACCTCTCACTCCACTCAACCATGGGGAGATTTGTTCGTCGTCTATCCCGTTCACATACCACCCCCCGTATATAACCGTCACCATAACTCTATCACCTTTCACAACCTCACTCAAAGAAACCGTTTGAAATGTCATTCCAAAGTGGGGCAAGTGCATTCCCATTCCTCCACCTCATTCATTCCCATAAAAACCTCACCGGGGCAATCTCTCAACTCACTATCCTAAATAAGGCCTCGTCATTCTAATTGGGGCAACCTCGTTTCGTCCTGACTGGGGCAACACCAAACTCTGTGGGTTGAAACAAAACCCTTTTCATTCCACCTTTCATCCCAAGAGCCGAAGCGTTCCCAATTCATCATCTCCTACACCCCTAGTCATTATCACCACCAGGCAGGGGCAAGCTTATTCACTCATTAAAAGCCCAAACCGGGGCAGTCTTGCATCCCTTCGTCCCTCATGAGCGTCGGTAATAATCATGCTTGTCATCCCTTTAATTGTCATACATATCCTTAACCAATCCCAAGTTAACAGACTCACTCATTCACATTTGCACTCCTATGCATGCTTACTAGGCAAGGTTTCAAAGAGAGAGAACACAAGTTAGTCATGCGATATCTAAGATTCAGTCGTCATTGGAAGGGAGAGAAAACAAGTGAGCTTGTTTGTAAATAAAAACCTTGAGAACACCGGAGTTTGAATCAAATTCAATTTTTCAACAAAATGGTCAATAATCATCCCAATTCCTTGCATTCAAAGTCTTGCATCTCATCATCACAAAAATGTTTAATCATTCATATCTTATTTTTCGCCTCATGCATTTAGGCGTTCCATTTTGTCTATCACAGGGTCCCATTTGCATCGTGCCAACATCACCATTTCATGAAAGGCAGCAAAAAAAGAAGCAACGGATAAAAGCAAAAAATCTTCCATCTCATTCCATCAAGCATCAAAGCATTGCATCATAAAGAAAGAAAAAGCAAAAACACAAGCACTCCATAATATTTCAACATCATTGTATCAAACATCATCTCCTTTTCAATAAATAGGGGGCTAAGTCGAATACAGATTCGAGATAGTCATCAGGACGTTTGAATTGATCACTCAAGAATTCGAAAGTCCCTATGCCAAAAAAAAAGCAAAAACACGTCATCCCATCTCATTGCATTTGCATCATATTAATGTTTGCATTTCATAAAAGGGAAAGAACCAAAGTCCTTGCATCAAAGCATTACATGTGTATCATGCAAGGCAACACAAAGGCTCCCCATGTCATTCGTCATTCTATTATCGTTCATTTCTTCATGCCACTCATCGAAACATTGCATTCGCATGCCCGCATTTCATGAAAAGAGAAAGAAATGAGCAAAAAAAAAAAAAAAACAAAGAGCATTCCATTCATCAAAACATGAATCACTGTCATTGCATCGGACACTTGCATTACAAGTATCAATCTTTGCATCAAACATCAAAGCACTACATTTGCATATTCCCATTTCATAAAGAGCAAAAGAAAACAAAGAAAAGCAGATGATCAGAAAAAGAAAGTTGATCAGGCAAAATCATCAGAAAAAAGAAAGCTGGTCAAAAAAAAAAAAAACCAAGAAAAGCAAACAAGCAGAAAAAAGAAAGCTGCTTAAAGAAAACAAACAGCGTAAACAAAGACAGAAGAATTGCAGAAAACGGAACATAAAAAGAACACACCATCTTCATATCATTCATCATTCTCATACCATTCATACCATTCATCGCTTCATGGCATCAAACAGTAGTGCATTACACTTTCAATTTGTATCTCAGAAGAGCGAAGAAATAACAGAAAAAGCATCCCACCAAAGTCAATCATTGCATTCATATGCATTCAAGTGCATGCATTTCATGTACCAATCAAGATAGAAGTTACCTCAGACTAGATAGTCTCAACCCAGAGTTAGTAAACTCCATCAACCCAGAGTTAGTGAACTCCATCAATCCAGATCACAACATCGTGTACGAGCACGCGATGGATCCATCCGACTTCGTCAAGTCCTTCGGATTAGTTATGTCAACCTAAGGCATAATGGACATCCTTTGATCAAATCAGTTCCGGAACTGATGTTGATCGGCCGCTCGAGAAGGCCACCCCTAAGCTCGGACTCAACAAGAGTCCGTTAGAAGGTTTTTAGGCAACCTCTGAATTCAGGACCCCAGCGTCCCTTCAGAACCCCAGTGTTCATTCAGGATCCAAGCATCCCTTCAGGACCCAAGTGTCCATCCAGGTTACTTTCTTTACTGCTTTCTTAATAGCTTTATTTCCTGCTTTTTGAGGGCGGGCATTTCATTTAAGTAAAAAAAAAAGAGAGAAAATTCGGGTTTTCCCAAGCAGACAAAATCAGTATAATTTCTGAATTCTTTATTTCTATTTTGCCTCGGAATATGTTTCGGCCAATTCATATTCCTTGTCAAAATCCAAATAAAGAGGGGCAGCTGTCATACCCTAATTTTGTCCGCCTAGGTCGAAACCCTAATTTTCAAACAAAAATAAGTAAGTTAAGGTTTAGCATTCATTCATAATGTCATGAAGACCATCATTCATGCATTTCAAAGTTTTGAAAGTCATCTTAGGATTAGGGATGCATTGCATTGCCTTTTATAGCATTTTCAGAGTTTTTCAAGACCAAGGGCATTTTGGTCATTTTTCGAAAAATGAGACATTTCTCAGTAAAAAAATCATTTCTTGCATACATTTTAGATTTTAGGGCCATTTTAGAGTTTTGAAGTAATTCTTGAAAAGAAAAGGCATTTTGAACAAGGATTAGGGTTTCTAATGATCAAAAGGGCATTTTGGTCATTTCGCCAAAAAAATTCAATTTTTCATCAAAAATCAAAGGGATCTATAAGGAATCACTTGAGGTGAGATGTGCTTGATCATACATATTTTTGGTAAATACATTGTTGATTTATGTAAAAGAAAGAAAAAGTCAAAACCGTAAAGTCAACAATGGAATATTCTTCAAGCATCTTCAAAGTGGGGCACCCAAATCAATTTTGGGATGATGGTAGCATTTATTTCTGAACCCAATGATTGATCATAGGATATGGCCCAAAATGGCAAGAATTTAGAAGAATTATCTAGAAGGGAATAAGGAATATCCCTTTGATTTTTGAAAGGTCAAGTGTAGTACAATAGTACAAGTTGCAATTCCACTCACTCTCTCTCCCTTGGCTGCGAATATCAGCTCCATATCCACCCAATTTTGATTTATTTTATTGCTTGATAATCATGTTTTGATCATAGCCTTTCATTTGAATTGTAAATGCAATCCCAACCCTCCATTTGAATTAAAATGGCATTCTTGCAATATGAACCATTTGGAAAAACATTTTGGTAAAATGATTTATCCTTCACCCTCCCTCCTTATGCTGCGCCCCTCAGCCCCCTCTCTCCTCCCTTTGTGCTTCTTGACTACCCTCAATCCTTGTGACAATTGATCCTAACCATTGATCCCAAATAAAACTCTAATCCTAGAGCACAAGTGAGATGAAATGACATAGTTACCCTCAACTTTGAGTGGCCTCTATAAATACCATTTTGTGCTCAGCTCACAAGGACCTTTTGGCTGATCATTCACTCCTCAAAAAACCCTAGCACACTCTCTCAAAAGAGCCTCCAAAACCGTGAGCACATTCACCTTCATCCACCCATTGTTTCTTTGATTTTTCTTCACCAAATCACTTCCAATCCACTCCCATTTCGCATATCTTCCTCCTACCATCTTCAAGTTCAGATTCATACCCTCAAGAGCTTAGGATTTTGAAGGTTTTCAAGGGCTTGGTTGGTGTTCTTTTGAAGATTTGGTTGATTGGTTCACTAGCTCTCCATTTTCGCATAGTTTAGTGAAGGCTCTAGGTAAACTCTTAGAACCCTTTGCATTCATAAACTTTTTGCATCAAAAAGACTTATATCTTTTGCATATTCATCAACATGTAGATTAGGGGGCTGTTGGGGGAAGATTTTGTATCTCACCCCTTTTGAATAAGTTGTGTTATGTGATCTTTGCCTATCATCATCTTTGCATCTTTGTTTCATGAATAAAATGCTCTTTTCTCCTTGATTTGGTTTCGGCCTCATGTTAGATCTTAGGGATCTTGTTTCTTCTAGTTCATTTCATGTCCAAAATGTGAATAATGGTGGGATTTCAAGTATGTGTAGCTTCAGGTTCAACTTGTAGAAATTAGGGTTTTGATGTTTGTTTCATTTCCTTAGTTTTTTGTGTGAATAAATGTATGTGATACTTGATCTTTATCTTATAATCTCATGTGCAATGTTATGTTTGTATTTGATGTCATTTTTATGCATCAATTTATGTCATGTTTGGCATGAAATTTGTTGGTGAATATTGCTTGCAAGCATTCGGCCAAGGCCACTTTTATGACCTAGCTTTTGTTGCAATTTGCTTTATTGATTTGGTGTGTGCAAATAATTTTGTGTAAATGTGTTTTTTTAACCATTTACCAATGTACTTTACTATTCACTTAAAAAATTACCAAAAAGTTAAAAATATTTTCATTCTTACTTTTCACTTCTTACCACAAGTTTTTACCTCATTCATTAACTCTTTACTCAAAAATACAAAAAGATTTTACCATTCACTTTTTACCATTTATCTTTCACCTCTCATTAAAATATTTTCACTTGCCTTTACACTTGTTTCACTATTTGCATATCACATCATGTTTAATCACTTACCTCTTGTTGATGATTGGGTGATGTGATCCAAATACTTATGACTAGAGCATATCCCAAGTAGGGGAGATCACCCAAAGTGAATCAATCCCTTTGTGTTTCATTTGCATAGTTAATTACTTGTCTCTTGTTGATGATTGGGTGATGTGATCCAAATACTTATGCCTAGTGCATATCCCAAGTGGGGGGAGATCACCCAAAGTGAATCAATCCCTTTGTGTTTCATTTGCATAGTTAATTACTTGTCTCTTGTTGATGATTTAGTAATGTGATTCAACACTAATGCCTAGTGCATGCCCCAAGTGTTGAAGATTACTTGAAAGTGATTCAACTACTTGCATCATTTACTTACATGCTTTGCATTCATTACTTGTGTGCTCATTGTGCTTGAAAGTGTTGAATTGGTGTTCACAACTTGGTTGTTTGATTTTCGCAAAGACTTTGTAAAGTCATAGACTTATTGCTGCTCGATAGTAACACTTCAAACCTCAAAACCATGTTGTATGTGAAAGACAATTCGTTACTCGTTAGTAACATCTACAGTTTCAAAACTTTTAGCACTCAAGTTCAAAAAACAAGTTTGTCACTCATTAGTAACAACTTCAATTTTCAAAAACCTTTTGCATTCATAATTAAAAACATTTTTTTGCATTTGCACTCAATCAATTTCAAACTCATAAAAACAATGTGAGCAAGTAATGATCTGATCACCCATAGCCTTAGCTAGTTTGATCATGAAAGTTCCTTCCTTTTTCAAACACCTTCTTCAAGGCTTCTTTTTCTCGCTCCAAGAACTACGTTGCTTTGATTCCCCCTTGGGATACGTAGGAGCGAGACTTGTTCTCGTCAAGCACATCAAAAAAATCTTCACTTTCACAACAATAAAAAACCTCCATTTTTAAAACAAACAAAAAATGTTCTCAAACCCATTGTCGTTAGTAGCTAATCAGAACCGTAGTTCGTCTAGCTATTGACATCAATGTCCTTTCTCCAAAAAGAACAATAAGTGATGACCACCCATAGCCTTTGCTAGTTTGGTCATCAAACAAATCAATCCTTTTCAAAAAGCTTTCAAAAAGAGAATAAAAACAAGTTGTTACCAACGGTCACCCAGAACCTTAGTTCGTTTGACTAGCGGTAGCGACTCCTTTTGAGTACTTAGCGGTGATTACCCATAGCCTTAGCTAGTTTAGTCACTCGCTAGTACTCGTCCTATTTCGAAAACTCACCTAAAAAGTAAAAAAACAAAAACCAAGGCAGAACTACGTAGCTCTGAGTTCTCCATTGTACCGGGAGATACGTAGGAGCGGGTCGTTACCCCCGTCGAGCTCTTTTCTAAAAAACTCTCTTTTTTTCCCCTCTTTACGTAAGTTTTCCATTAATTTCCCATCCATCTTCAAATAAGAATAAAATAGGCAAATCTAGGTGTTCTTCAAATCAAACATTTAAAACCACACAATTAAATTAGAGGTTCCCTTTCAGTAGAAAGGAGGAATGGGGTGCTAATACCTTCCCCATTCCTAACCGACCCCCGAACCCATATCTCTATTTTTCAAAAGACCACCCGCCTTTTTGTAAAAGACTTTTTTCTAATGTTTTGGTCTAAAAACTAAAATATTGGTGGCGGCTTCACAATTTTCTACGTTGTACATTGAAGAACCCTAAACGGGATTTTTCGGGGTATAACAATAAGCAGACTAAACTCCTCGACGGCCATAAGATACCCCCTCCGGAAGAGATAAAGAGGGAAGAAATATTGTAACTGGCATAATTCATTGAATCATGCTACTTCCAATTGCATTATCTTCCACCGAGCTATCCAAGAAGCCATAAGGAAGGAAAGGTTCAAAATGGCCGACGAGGGGACACCAGAGATGAGTGTTGATACTGACCCTTTCCCCAACATGAATATCAATATGGTCTCTGTAACACCCCACTCTAATGGCGTCACAACTCTATTAACTAAATGCGTAATTTAAAATAATGCTTACTTGTTATTGGTGATAAATTGTCACTTGGTTTCAAACGGAAAATATTGTAAATATCATTTTTTTAATCACATTTCTCAAAATCGATTCCAAGAGCGAACTTTTGAAAGTATGAAAGAAAAATTAGACATGCATCTAAAAAAACAAAGGGAAACATCACAACCAGCTATATACATAACAGTAACAGCGAGTCTCGCGTAGGCGATCAGTAGTCATAACTACAGTACAGCTAAAAGGAAATACATTTGCCATGTAGTATATCCAAAATACAGAAGTAGACTCCATACCAGATCTAACTCCACTAGTACCACCCACCAAAACTATACATCAAAATATGTCTGTAAAGCCCAAACCTAGACATCTACCCAAAACATCAACACAGCTGGTCAAAACCTCTGACGCTTGCTGAAAGCTCCCTAGCAAGACGATACTCTGGAAGTGTAGCAGGCTCCTCCTCATCAGACTTATCATCACTTACCAAGTCAACCACTGTAAAAGGCCTCATCATCTGTATCTTTGCATAAGGATCCTTCCCCTTAACCCCCTCCTGGGAGGTAGGCACAAAAGAAGAACCAGGAAGTGGAAAGGTGATCAGCTGGGCATCAGGGTCTATGGTCCAGCTGATGTTACCTTCCCCGTCGGGGAACTCAAGTTTCCTCCTCCCGATGTGTCGCAGATGCATCCTCGCCATCTATGGGTCGGCATCAGCATAACATACAAGATAACAACAACATGCAAGGGTTAACTCTTGGTACACGAGTTCATCATAGGCTAGATTCACATGGGAAATACAATATCCATAATATATGTAGTAATAGTTTTTATGTTACTTTTGTCTAAAATCATTTGTATCAATCAATAATCAATTCATAATATCACAAACATTCACTAGAACAGATTTGAGCATTGGGAGCACTTTTTTTAGGCCATAAGGAGCGCTTTCGGGCGCTCCTAAAGCTAGCGCTCCTGTTGAAAGCGCTCCTGTTGCAAATCACCCAAAGGTAGCGCTCGATATGCGCTCCCAAAAAACAGGAAAGAGGAGCGCTTTTTATTACAAACGCTCCTTATTCCTAGGCGCGCTAAGACAATAAGGAGTGCTTACTGTAAAAAGCGCTCCTCGTGGTCTTAAGAAAAGGGAGCGCTTTTTATTATAAGCGCTCCTTATTCCTAGGCGCGCTAAGACCATAGGTATCGCTTTTTACAGAAACCGCTACCAATGGCTAATTTTTTTTAAAGAATTTTTCCCTGTTTCTTCTATATTACCAATTCTCAGTTCCCTACAATCAGAAACCAGCAACAACCAGAAACCAACAACGAGCAACAAAGTTCCAAATAAAATTCCAAATCAATATATGTGCCAAAACATAAATCCTCATGTACCAAAAGATCAACAAAAATTACATAAATCCTCATGTACCAAAAGATCAACAAAATTACAACATATCCAATATGAGGTACTACAAAAATAGGATATCCAAAAAAAATTACATCAAGTTCGATTTGCATTAATCAAACCGGCAACATGACGACACCACTCTCCTTTTAGCTGAGTAAGTTCCTCATCAGAAAATTGAGCTCCACACACATATTCAGGAAAATACTGAAAAAATAAAATAAAATGAACTTAGAATTATATCAATATCAATTAGATATTGAATTACTTGTCAAAAAACAAACTATCAAATTACATACATGGATTGGGATTTCCATTTGGTTGTGAGTGATGATGTCCTTCGTAAACTTCATTACATAGTACCCGCAATCATAGCCGTTTGGTTGTTTGGGATCCTATAAAACAAAAGATTACTTAGTTATTAAATATAATTAATTACATATGCATAAGAATATTGATTATAAACTTACCCTTATTGCTATCCATTTTGTAGAGGATGATGATTTTCTGTACGCAGTCCTGACATCACGCAATCCCCAATAAGTTGCCAAAGCACTGAAACAACATCATATATATAACTATATTAATCGAAATATACATAATTTAAATTATGAAATATATGAGAGATCTAAATACACACCTATTAAATACTCTCACCAACTTCGGGTAGTTGTTGTAATGACCTAGCAGCGAATCCAAATAGAAAATCACATCTCTTTTGGGATCAATTGCCAACAATATCCAATATCCAATGGGTCCTATAAAATTTTTGAATAATCAAATTAATTTTTTTTGATGTTACAAAGTAAATAATCAGCAAGTATAATTTTTTAATAGTCCCAATTCAAGCTTTGAGGTTTAAAAGACAGAGGGACAAATATTTCACAAATATTACTCACCCTAAGTTGATGGGTGCCAAAAACAAAGTATCACAACTTAATTGATGTGCTAGTGCCAAGCGCCGATCGATATTGTCTTTAACCTCTACCTTGCGTCTTTCCATTTGTTCCTTGCATTTTTCTATATGATCTTTTGACATTGTTTTATCCAGGGGGATATTCAGTAGAAAAGTACTTTCAGGGCATAAGAACACAAATCGTTGTGTTTGATCCATTGGGACCAATATCTCATGGTACAAATACCTTTAATTAAAATGTATACAAATTAAAATAATAATAATAATAATAATAATAATAATAATAATAATAATAATAATAATAATAATAATAATAATAACAACAACAACAACAACAACATCAATAAGTGAAATAATAAGATAGATGTGTACCTGATATATGCTCTAATAGTAGTAGCACTTGCCCACTCGTGCTCATATATCACTGCGAGTTCCTCTTGATTCAAACCTAGTGTTTGCTCCTCTCAAAAAATTCTTTATCCATCAATGACTCTATTATGGTTCCACTACCCATGTGGTTTGAATGGATTTTTAAATAGCTGATGAACTCCATGGGATTATTAGAAGACTTGCCAGCAATACACGGGGAAGGTCGGGATTCAATCCTATTCCCACTAGCTATTTGCCGAGACACCTTTGTCTTGCCAGTAATAGAAGGGGGAGGTTGGGATTCGCGAACATTCCCACTAACTTTGTCACCCTTTTCAGCAGTAGAAGAGAAAGGTTGAGATCTTCCTTTGCCAACACTCCGACTAACTTTAGATTTTGCCCTTTGTGATACCTATATATTTAGAAAATAATTAGTTAGTAACAAATATAGTTGGAAAGATAATATATGACAATGATATAATAAATTACTAACAAATATAATGTCACTTACATTGATAAGGTTTACTGGCCATGCCACAAAGGTACCAATTGCATCATCCACAGTCATGATCTCTATACTGTTTACTGGTACAGGCAAGTTTGCATCCCCTACAATTGCAACGTCAACTCTGACCCGCATATGATTTTCGGGTATGGGTAGATTATGCAGTAAGGTGCCCAGTTCGTTACAAATTAATCCTCTTGCGACCAATTTAAGCGGGATTGATATATATAGTTCACAATCATTATTGTAACCCTAAATCAATGATAAACAAAAATTAGAATATGTATAAATTGATGTAATATGTACGAGAAAAAGATGATCTAATGATTAATACCTCATTGGACGCAATGGTACAACTATCTCTGAAGCTATCAAGCTTAGGGGATAGTAGATCGGTCCTCGGTCCAACTCTATCTTTTAATTCCGCAACTTCTTCCATTAGCTTGAACACCATTTGTTCCAACCGTGCTTTTCTACTTTCCTTTTTTTTATGCTTATTTGGACCCCAAAAAGAGGTCGTGGTAACACCAAATCCCAAACCTCTCAGACGCCCCGAATACTCTTCACGTTCCAAAGCACGGCCAAGGATGTCATTCTCATCATCACAATCAATTATCTCTCCTTGTTCTATTGATTGTGATATAGACTCCTGATTCACAAAAATTATAAGTATGATAAAGTAAGTTAACTACAAAAAAAAATTAATTTTATCATACTTACAATTCTTTGAGACACCTCTTTTGTTTTCGGATCGCTAATCACGCCCTCTTTGTTTACTCGGGCTTCTAGCCACAAAACATGTCGGTCAATGGATTCTTGAGTTGCTTATTCGTACTTTTTCCTATTCGCTTCTTGGTACTTTGTTTTCGACAAAACGTAATTCCATCGCTATGATCCTTTCTAATATACACAACATCCTCTTTAGAAGTACTTTCCCCTAGAATTTGTTGTGATGTCCCGAAGAAAGGGTCATCCTCAATATCAACATCTTCGGGTGCTTTATCACCAATGTCATTAACCAATAGTTTTTTGTTTGTCATAAAACACTTGTTGAGCTTGTGAGGCTAAAATAAAAGGCTCATCTTTATACCCTGTCTTGTTGAAATTCACCCGCATGAACCCCGACTCATCCATCTGTACACCATTATTATTGTCAACCCACTTACCTTGAAACACAGGCTCACGAAAAATATTGTAATCCAACTCCCATATGTGTTCAATGACTCCAAAGTATGACATATTCGCGTAAATGGGATTTCTATCTTTGGCACTTGATGTATGCATAGATTGAGCTATAATAGTCACCCCACTATTTTGCATTTTACTCTAATCATCTTGCTTTTTTGTATAGAACGTGTACCCGTTTTGAAGATAGCCGGTGTAAGAGAAAACATGTATATTTGGACCTTTTGCTAACCATCTCAATCTATCAGAAATCAAGGTAGGATTCAAAGGAAACTCTAAAGAAATGTGATTCTTAGCCACACTATGAAACTCCTATTGTGTTCTTTTCTTAACCAAACTTGACCCTTACTTGGGTAATCACTCTTAAGCATGTCCATGTGCTTCGCAACATATGAATCAACCTCGGTGTCATTGTGAAGAACATATAAGTGTGCTTGCTCTAGTTCTTTCCTTGATACCATCACTATTTTGCTTCCCGTTAGCCCTTTACCAACGCTTCCTGTGTGACGCTTGTAACACCCTAAAATATTTAATTAATTTGTTTAAATAAGTAATTGGGGATTTAAATTAATTTAGTTGATATAATGTAATTAATTAGAATTTTATTAATGATGGTGGTATTAGGAGGTTGTGGAGGCGCCACTTGCATGACTTGGGCTTGGGTGGAAGGCCCAAGCCCATGATCCACTAGTATGCAAAGTGGACTAGTGATTGGGGGTTAGGGTTTTTGGCAATTGTTGCGAATTGCAAGAGAGAGCAAGAGAGAAAGAGAATAGCGTGAGAAAGAGAGAGAGCAAGGAGGCGGCCAAGAGGAGAAGGAGAAGAGGATTCGAAGACCAAGAGGAAGGGATCTCCGTTGTTGCTGTGGCTCTGTAGGTGACTTCTCCTAGGGCATCGAATTCTTCTTCTTGAAAAGGTTAGGGGAGCTCTATCATTCTATCTAATAAATTATATGATGGGTCCTAGATCTAGGGTTTATACTAGTACCATGTGTTCTTGATGTTCTTTAATGTTCTTGAATGTTTTTGGGTTGCCCATGATGATGATCTTCATATATACATATATGTGTGCCATATGCGAATTGATTTAGTGTTTGAACCTTGAGATAATACGAATTATGTATGTGTTTTGATGATGTTGGTATTTGTGAGTTCATGGAATTATGAATTGGTATGTTGGAGAGCTTGATGTTTCGCATTTTGGGTGTGGGTGTGCAAGGGCGCCTAGGGCGCCAAAGTGATGATGATTTTAGTGCTCCAAAAGAATCTTTGTTGATTGACTAAATTAAGTGTTATTTTGAGTGTTGGAAATTTTAAGATTTTGATGAGCTAAATTGCTAAAAATCAGTTTTTAGTGTTTTGGAAAATTGCTGGAAAAATGGTGATTTTTAGTTTTTAGTGTTGAAGAGTTGTTGGAGAAAATCTGGGTTGTGTTGCTGCTGATTCTGGGCGCCAGGCGCCCTGTGCTGGGCGGCCAGGGCGCTGTGCTTGATGCCTGTGCGTGTTGCTGGGCGCTGAGTGCCAGCGCTGGGCGCTGAGCGCCCAAGTGTGTGTGTGTGTGTTGCGCCAAGGCGCTGGGCGCCAGGCGCTGGGCGCTGAGCGCCCGTGTGTGTTGCTGCGTGTTGCGCCAAGGCGCTGGGCGCCAGGCGCTGGGCGCTGAGCGCCCGTTGTGTTGCGTGTGTGCGTTGTGTGGCGCGCCTGGGCGCTGGGCGCCAGTGCGCGTGTTGCCTGGTTGCCTGGGCGCCTAAGGCGCCTATTTTCAGAATGTTGCTTGATTTTTCCCAAATTTTTTTTAGCATAACTTTTGACTCAGACGTCCGTTTTGAACGATTCGAAAAGTGTCGCGAAGCTTTTTACGTTGTCTATCTATGGGTCCAATTTTTAAAATGAAAAATTGTTATTTTCTGATTGTTTGTGGGCGCCCAAGTGGCCGTCCCCGGTGATCGTCCCAGTGACATTGAAAAATTATATGAAGCTCTTTAAAATTCCTTTTTGGTGTATAAGCAACAGTTTTAACGTGGTAGTGTCAAAATGATGATTTTGACGAGGATGCCCTTGGTGGCTAGTCAAATGACTGTTTTGCCCCTAGTGGCCAAAGTTGTAGATAATGGTTTGTAAATGACGAGGATGCCCTTGGTGGTTAGTCAAATGACGTTTTTGCCCCTAGTGGCTATTGTTTGAGTTGATTGATAATTATGTGTAAGTGATGATGAGAACCTAGTGACGTTCGGGCCCCGAAGGGCTATGATGTTAAGGTCTAAATGGCCAAGTGACGTTTGTGCTATTATGAATTTGACAGGTGCTGTGCTCTTTGCGAGCAAACGGGTAAGTGACGGGTCACATAGTTGACTATGATTTGAGTAATTGTGCGTTTGTGCTGTTGTGAGTGATGCATGTCATAGTGTCTCATGCCCATATGCATAAATCCAGTGACGTTTTGGGGCCTGAGTGGCTAAGTGACGATGAGGCCTTAAGGGCTAAGCGACGTTTTATGAAAAGGTACCTCATGCATATGCCCGCGAGTGGGTTGCATTTCATAAGCCTACATGACATGAGATGAGTTATTGTAAGTGATGTGAATGATGACGTGTATGTGGATATTTAGTGTTTTTGGATGCTGATTGTTCTAGTGCGTAGCCTATGATTAGTACTTATCATATTTTCTATTATATGGATTGAAATGATGCTCACCCTTTCCTGTTTGAATGTTACCCCCGTGTTGGTAACGTGCAGGTGATTCCCAGTGAATGCCTTAGCTTCACTTCTTGAGTCGAGTCGTCATGCTCTGATACGTAGCACTCAGGGGGGAAACGAACTCGATATTTTATTAATGATTTTCTGGTTGTTATGTCCATGTGGACCCTTCTGTTATGTTTTATTATTTTCCGCTGCGTAGTTGGTTTTGTTATGTTGAGTTTTTATAAGCGACGTTAAATTGAGGCTTGAGATTCTTTATTTGTGACGTGCTACGTGAACGCATGATTACTGAGTTGAACTATTTTAAAATTGATAAGCGACGTTTTATTGAAGTATGTGTAACATTCCCTACGAACGAAATTTTTAAACTCTGATTTTTATAAACAAAGTGACGGGTAGAAAGGGGTGTTACATTAGTGGTATCAGAGCAGTTCGGTCTGTCCGGCCAATGTTGTCCTGTCATAGTGTCTTATGACAATAGATTAGTTCTGAATCTTTGGTTTGTGCTGCAGTGATAGTTCATAATGGCTGGGAGGAACGACGCTGCTCTTGCTGCTGCATTGCAGGCTATGGCTCAGGCTGTGCAGGGACAGCAGAATGCTGGAGATAATGCTGGTTTTCGGAGTCTGACTACCTTCCAGAGAGAGAATCCGCCCACCTTTAAGGGCAAATATGATCCAGATGGTGCTATGGCTTGGTTGAAGGAGATCGAGAGGATTTTCCGGATGGACTGCACTGCTGAGCAGAAGGTCCGTTTTGGTACCCACATGTTAGCCGAGGAGGCCGACGACTGGTGGTTGGCTACTAGGCAGAGGTTGGAGGCTGTGCAGGAAGAGATTACTTGGGAGGTATTCAGCAGGGAATTTCTGAGAAAATATTTTCCTGAAGACGTCAGAGGAAGAAAGAGATAGAGTTCTTGAGCTGAAGCAGGGTGGTATGTCTGTGACTGCCTATGCGGCAAAATTTGTGGAATTAGCAAAATTTTATCCACACTACAGTGAGGCTACAGCTGAATTTTCTAAATGCATCAAATTTGAGAATGGGTTGAGGCCTGATATTAAAAAGGCCATTGGTTATCAGAAGATTCGTGTGTTCGCAGATCTGGTTGACAGTTGCAGAATCTTTGAGGAGGACAGTACTGCCATTACAAAGCTACTTCTGAGAAAAAGGGTAAGTTTCAGAGTCGAAGCAAGCCGTATGAGGTTCCTGCGGGTAAGAGTTATCAGAGGGCTGCTGGAGGTAAAAATTCTAGTGGGGGAGATGCCCCTGCTAGCATTGTCTGTTATAAGTGTGGCAAGCCTGGCCACAAGAGTACTACATGCAGGTCTGATGAAAGGAATTGCTACCGTTGTGGTAAAAAGGGTCATATGGCAGCCGAGTGTAAGGTCAAGGATGTGGTGTGTTTCAACTGTGGTGAGTCTGGTCATATCAGTACAAAGTGTACAAAGCCGAAGAAGGAAAGGTCTACCGGGAAGGTATTTGCATTGGCAGGAGAGGAGCCTGATGATGATGATGGTCTGATTAGAGGTACGTGTTTTATTAATGGTACTTCTCTGAAATCTCTTATTGATACTGGTGCTACCCATTGTTTTATATCTGTTGATTGTTGTAAGAGATTGGGTCTTGTTTTATCTGCTATGTGTGGGGATATGGTCGATACTCCTGCGAAGGGGTCGGTGATTACGTCCCAGGTGTGTTCTCAGTGTCCCGTGTCGATCTTCGGCAGGGACTTTATTGTAAATTTTGTCTGCTTGCCGTTGAGAGGTCTGGATGTAATCTTAGGCATGGACTGGTTAGAGAATAATCACGTTCATATCAACTGTCGTAGCAAGTCGGTTAGTTTCGGTGAAGAAAGTTCTGTTTTGATATCTGCTGGTCAGTTGAAGAAGTTGAAGAAAGAAGGAGTGCAGTTATTTGCGTTGATGGCTTCGTTGTCTGCTGAGAGTCAGGCTGTTATTGAAGAACTGAAAGTAGTACGCGAGTTTCCTGAAGTTTTTCCTGATGAAATTCCGGGTGTGCCACCGGAAAGAGAAGTTGAGTTTTCGATTGATCTTGTACCTGGTACGAGGCCTGTGTCTATGGCACCGTACAGGATGTCGGCGTCGGAATTGTCTGAGTTAAAGACGCAACTTGAAGAATTGCTTGAGAAAAAGTTTGTGAGACCGAGTGTGTCACCGTGGGGAGCTCCGGTATTGTTAGTGAAGAAGAAAGATGGGAGCATGAGGTTATGTGTGGACTATCGTCAGTTGAATAAGGTAACTATCAAGAATAAGTATCCGCTTCCGAGGATCGACGATCTGATGGATCAGTTAGTGGGTGCCCGTGTTTTCAGCAAAATTGATTTGAGGTCCGGATATCATCAGATTAAAGTAAAGGATGAGGATGTTCAGAAAACAGCGTTCAGGACAAGGTATGGGCATTATGAATATTCAGTGATGCCGTTCGGTGTGACCAATGCTCCTGGTGTATTTATGGAATATATGAACCGTATTTTCCATAATTACCTAGATCGGTTTGTGGTGATCTTCATAGATGATATTCTAGTTTATTCTAAGTCAGAGGAAGAGCATGCTGAGCACCTGAAGTCAGTGTTGGAAGTTTTAAAAGAGAAAAAGTGTACGCTAAGTTATCGAAGTGTGAGTTCTGGCT
This sequence comes from Astragalus membranaceus, assembly GCA_039519185.1. Lineage (NCBI taxonomy): Eukaryota > Viridiplantae > Streptophyta > Magnoliopsida > Fabales > Fabaceae > Astragalus > Astragalus membranaceus. Next base: position 171,082,763 of record CM076847.1, on the reverse strand, counting down.
GAAAGAGGTGAGTTTCCTTGGGCACGTGATTTCTGGTAATGGTATTGCGGTTGATCCGGCAAAAGTAGAAGCAGTGTTGGAGTGGGAGTCTCCGAAGTCCGTAACAGAGATTAGAAGCTTTTTGGGTTTGGCTGGGTACTACAGGAGGTTCATCGAGGGTTTTTCCAAGTTGGCCCTTCCGTTGACTCAGTTGACTTGCAAGGGTAAAGTTTTTGTTTGGGATGCCCGGTGTGAGGAAAGTTTTATGGAACTGAAAAAGAGATTGACGACGTCGCCTGTTTTGACGTTGCCTAATCCAGAGGAACCGTTCGTTGTATATTGTGACGCTTCGAAGATGGGTCTCGGAGGTGTGTTGATGCAAGATGGGAAAGTCGTTGCGTATGCGTCGAGGCAGTTGCGGGTTCATGAGAAAAATTACCCTACGCATGATTTGGAATTGGCTGCTGTGGTATTTGTGCTCAAGATTTGGAGGCACTACCTTTATGGTTCGAGGTTCGAAGTGTTCAGTGATCATAAGAGTCTAAAGTATCTGTTCGATCAGAAAGAGTTGAATATGAGACAGCGTCGGTGGTTGGAGCTCTTGAAGATTATGACTTTGGTTTGAATTATCATCCCGGCAAAGCTAATGTCGTGGCTGATGCTTTAAGCAGAAAGTCTTTGCATATGTCGGCAATGATGGTGAAAGAATTAGAGCTGATCGAGGAATTCAGGGATTTGAGTTTGGTTTGTAAAATGACACCTCGCAGTGTCAAGCTGGGGATGTTAAGGATCGATAATGATTTCCTGGGCAGCATCAGGGAAGCTCAGAAGACAGATGTCAAGTTAGTGGATTTAATTAATGGGGTCGGTCAATCTGAAGATGAAGATTTCAAATTAGATTCCAGTGGTGTGTTGAGGTTCCGGGGTAGGATCTGTGTTCCGGACGATGAAGAGATGAGAAAGGAATTTTAGAGGAGGGTCACCGTAGCAAGTTGAGTATCCATCCTGGAGCGACGAAAATGTATCAAGACCTGAAAAAGATGTTTTGGTGGTATGGTATGAAGAGAGATGTGGCACAGTTTGTGTATGCCTGTTTGACCTGTCAGAAATCTAAGGTTGAGCATCAGAAGCCTGCAGGGCTAATGCAACCGTTGGAAGTTCCAGAGTGGAAATGGGATAGCATAGCGATGGATTTTGTGACGGGATACCGAATACAGTTAAGGGTCATGACGCTATTTGGGTGATCATTGATAGGTTAACGAAGTCTGCTCATTTATTCCTATTAATATCACTTATCCGGTGTCGAGGTTGCAGAGGTTATGTCAAAGAGATTGTGAAGCTGCACGGTGTTCCGAAGAGTATTGTGTCAGATAGGGATCCGAGGTTCACTTCTGAGTTTTGGAAGAGTTTGCAAAAGGAATTGGGTTCAAAGTTGAAATGAGTTCAGCGTATCATCCTCAGACGGATGGTCAGTCGGAAAGAACAATTCAGTCGTTAGAGGATTTGTTGAGGGCTTGTGTATTGGAACAGCGGGGTTCGGGGATTCCTACCTTGCGTTGATTGAGTTTACCTATAACAACAGTCACCATTCCAGTATCGGGATGGCACCGTTTGAAGCATTGTATGGTCGAAAGTGTAGGACACCATTATGTTGGTATGAGTCGGGAGAAGTGTAGTGTTGGGTCCGGAGATTGTCCGGGAGACCAGAGAAGATCAAGATGATCCGTGAAAGATGAAGGCTTCGCAGAGTCGTCAGAAGAGTTATCATGACAAGCGGAGGAAGGATTTAGAGTTTCAGGAGGGTGAGCATGTGTTCTTGAGGGTTTCTCCTATTACCGGTGTTGGTCGAGCGTTGAAATCGAAGAAGCTCACTCCTCGATTTGTTGGTCCTTATCAGATTTCTGAAAGAATCGGAAATGTGGCTTATAGAGTGGCTTTACCGCCAAATCTTTCGAACTTGCACGACGTGTTTCACGTGTCACAACTTCGGAAGTATGTTTCGGATCCATCTCATGTGATCCATATGGACGATGTAGAGGTGCGGGATAATCTCACTGTGGAGACGATGCCCGTACGGATTGAGGATCGTGAAGTGAAAGCGCTTAGAGGCAAAGAGATTGCATTAGTGAAAGTGGTCTGGCTAGGAGCTGCTGGCGAGAGTATGACTTGGGAGCTAGAGAGCAAGATGCGAGAATCCTACCAGAGTTGTTTGATCAGGTAAATTTCGAGGACGAAATATTCTAAGTGGGGGAGAGTTGTAACACCCTAAAATATTTAATTAATTTGTTTAATTAAGTAATTGGGGATTTAAATTAATTTATTGATATAATGTAATTAATTAGAATTTTATTAATGATGGTGGTATTAGGAGGTTGTGGAGGCGCCACTTGCATGACTTGGGCTTGGTGGAAGGCCCAAGCCCATGATCCACGTATGCGAAGTGGACTAGTGATTGGGGGTTAGGGTTTTTGGCTATTGTTGCGAATTGCAAGAGAGAGCAAGAGAGAAAGAGAATAGCGTGAGAAAGAGAGAGAGCAAGGAGGCGGCCAAGAGGAGAAGGAGAAGAGGATTCGAAGACAAGAGGAAGGGATCTCCGTTGTTGCTGTGGCTCTGTAGGTGACTTCTCCTAGGGCATCGAATTCTTCTTCTTGAAAAGGTTAGGGGAGCTCTATCATTCTATCTAATAAATTATATGATGGGTCCTAGATCTAGGGTTTATACTAGTACCATGTGTTCTTGATGTTCTTTAATGTTCTTGAATGTTTTTGGGTTGCCCATGATGATGATCTTCATATATACATATATGTGTGCCATATGCGAATTGATTTAGTGTTTGAACCTTGAGATAATACGAATTATGTATGTGTTTTGATGATGTTGGTATTTGTGAGTTCAGG